>JAJOOO010008650.1:0-18506 GCA_029582685.1 Solanum piurae
ATACCAGTACACTGTGGTTGTGTACTGATACTGCACTTACTCTTATTTTTGTTGAGTACAGGGCATCTTCAAGCGGCTACTGACAGACCTCGCTTAGGAGATCAGTGATAGTTCGAATTCAAGGGTAAGTCAATTCTTTCGGGTTGCCATGGGTTCTCTTTCATCTATGTCCACCATTTCCGGACTTAGACTATGTTCTATTAGCTCTTAGTAAATTAGTTGGGGGTTGCATCCCTTCTTGTTTAGACTTGGTTCATTGTTAGATATCCTGGTACATTGATTTTCAGGTTTTAGGTTATTTTCTTCCGCATTGTTAGTTCGTTGTTAGACTTTTGTTGGAATTTATGGGAACTCCCTATTTATTTTCTTAGTATTTAACTTGTTTCCGTAACTTAAATGTCTTAGTTTTTTATTTAGTTGCTTGGTTTGGATTGTAGTAGTGGTTTCCCCACCAGAGAGTTAGTGTGGGTGTCAATCATGACGGTCTGAGTCGTGACAGTTGGCCAGAAAGTAAGTTATTCGTGTATAAAGTTAATACATTATTTGATTTGAAATATAAAATTTTGCATGACTAATACATGTATAACTAAATCTTTCATAATTAATACATATATAAAATTACATAAATTTTCTCATAACTCATCCATATATTATTAATATTAATATAACTTTAACCAACTGACAAACAATTCCTTACTTATTTTCCTGCAAACTATTTTCCGAGAAAATGACAATATCTTTGTTTATAGCACACACACCTTTAATATAGCAATATTTTTCACCACAATTTATATTTAATCGAATTTTAATATGAATATCAAAAATAAAATAAAACTACAGAACGTTGTTCAGTAATCAGTACAGATGCTTTTGTTCTGTCTGTGAGTATTTCATTATTATTATTATTGTGTGTAGAAAAAGGTTTCTTATGTTTACAGTGTTTTGCAGAGACTGTGTAAATATATATATTTGCAGGGTTTTCTTGAAAATTGTTTCTTACGTGTTATAATGGTTTTTTACTGTAAGTAAAGCTCTAAGTGTAAGTCCGTAAAATTACCAATAATAGATATTATGACAATATTGCACGTTGAGAAAGTAAAACTGGAAAATTCACTTTCTGTTTTTACTAACAAACAAAAAGTATGGTTTTTTTCTACCATATGGTAAAAAAAATAAAAATAAAAGTGATTATCATTTTCAGCTAAAAAACAAATGTGCATCAGATTATTCTTACTTTCTATTTTTCCCTATTAGAAAAAATGGATGAATTTAATTATTTTAATAAAAAAAATAAAGTAGTAAAGAGCTACATAGTTAATTCATGACCTTTTATTTATTAAGTTAAAATTTTATCTACGTCGATGTTTATACTAAATTATACATATTTCATATGGTTATATTAGAGCGAGAATACGTATAGTCGACCATGATTTACTGCTATATATATCGGAGCTAGTTGCCTTCACATAAATTCGGTTAAACTTAATAGATTTTACTCAAATAGTGTATTTGGTTTTTAAGAAAATTTAAATTTTAGAAAAAAATTATCATCACTTAAAATTGTCATTATAAAATTTAGAACTCATAAATTCTAACTTTGTTTCTGGTTATAATATTAGTTATTCGAGACTATACATGAGTAGTGCAATATATTGTATTATTCAAATTAAATATTAGTACTTCTTTTTAATGCAGTTAATTAAATACTCATTCATATAATTGAAATTTGTTAAATTACTAGTACCACTAGGCACTAGGTCCTTGGAAAGTTGTGTAACTTGTGTTTGTGTTGGTATTATTAAATAGTGAGTTGGAAAGTTTATAATTTATTTTTACAATATAGGGAGAAGTGATTAAATATTATTATCCGAAAATTTAGGGCACAAAAGATGATGTGATGGTGATGTGAGTAAAAGCTTTTGGAGGTGGGGAATTTGAAGGTGATGGAATATTTTTTTCCTTTTTAATTTATTTTAAAGTTAATGACCGCCGTGCTCGTCTTGAATTTAAAATTATGAATAAAAACTCATAAAAGTCCCTTATGTATCTTTCTTTACTCAAATACTCGACATAGTTCAATTCACGCATATCTCAAACTTATGATCTAAAACACAATACTTACAACCTATCGGGAGTTTTTTCATTTTCAGATCTCGAACATGAAATATGTTCATTATTCCTTGGAAGTGTGGGAGTTGGAGAATTAAATATAAGATAGGATGTGTAATAAATTGAATAATAAGTAAAGGCCCTTACTTACTGACACATAATGCCTTTTTCTGGATTGTGAATCTTTTCTTTACTTTGGCTTTATCATGTCTTTATTTCTCTATCTATCTATCACATGACCTCTTCAATTTTCTTCATAATAGTAAAGTAATACTATTTCTTTTATTTTATTGAGAAAAATGTTAATAAAATGTTTTTGTTTTTTCCTCAAATAGTTAAAGAAAATGATAAGAGTGTATAATATATTGTAGTTGACTTAATTGGAATGTGTTATTTGAATGGAGTTTTTTTTTAAAAAAATTGTTTCTCTACTCTTATGAGATAAAAGGATAAAATTTGTTTTCAGATATCATATACCTATGAGATTACATTGGGCATGAGTCATTTTTCTATTAGGGTTAAGGAGTCAACCGAGCATCTCAATGATGAAATTGAATATTTGGACCGAATTAGAGTTCACATCGCTCGTCTTGGGATGTAGGCCACTGATCGCACATAAATCGTCAGGTCACACGATAGAAGAATATCCAACATTAAAGATGCATACTCTTCCATATGAAATATGTTAGATGAATATGACTTGATCGTAATGTTTATTCAAAGACATAACAAATTGAAAGAGCTTTCAAACATCGAAAATCAAGAAATTCTAAGACGAACACTTCTCTTTAACGGAGTCATACGTGATGTCAAACTTAAATTAGTTAGACTAGTGGACTCGAATTTCGATGGTTCTATAAATAAATTAAAAAAAACTAATGTAATATCGTTAATGAATGTATCCTTATCCAAACTTATATGTTCATAATTCCTAGGTTGAATTTCAATGTGGTCCATATTTGATGGGAAGATCCAAGCAAGTTCACAGATTCGAATAACAATTTATTTATTTAATTTAAAGCATATTTTTGGTTGAGAAAATTAAGACGATTCAATTTTTAACTAATTTAGTCCCCACAACAATTTTATTGTCCTTATTGCTAATGTTCTGACAGTTATATAAAGGCCTAATTAATATAGAAGACATTTTGAGGATTTGTTTATAACTACATGGCCATAGATTGGACAAAATTGTTGATGTTTGTGGCTATGGATTGGTCATGTGTCACTAATTGATACAAACACTAATATCATATATCGATTCCGTCCATTTTAGACTTTGCACATCAAATAAAAAACAACAATTAATATACATATTTTACCACCAGTGGTATAGCCACATATAGCTCAGGGTGGACAATCAAACACCATTTAACGAAATTTTTGATTTTGCTACCGTTAACCACAATATTCATATTAATTGATATATAATTGCCAATTATAAGGTAAAAAATATTGTGTTTTAACTTTGTCTCCCGACATCCACCTGATTCGAGTCAAATTGACCTTCCCTGCCATCTCATGGTAAGAATCATTGACTACCACCATTGTTAGCTTTAAGATTGTGCTTCATCAAACAAATAATTTCTATTACATCATATTAAATAAGACAAACTATGAACATCCAAAATGTTAAAGAAAACAAATAATCTCGTGTATTCAAGTTCAAACATCTTAATCTTAAAAGAAACAAACGATACATTAGTTATAAACACAAATACAATTTCCCAAATGGGATGTGAAGTGTTCTCTCTCTCTCTCTCTCTCAAGATAGAGACAAACTTCAAAAAGTACTCTATTTCCCTTCCCTTTGAGATGGGAAATAGACCAGATCTATCTACAGACCTATTGACAAAATCAAATACTAATACATGAAGACAAGGAGTTAAGACATGAATGTTCTAAAAGTGGTGGAAATTCAGACGGCATTTTCTGGCGTTTGGCTGTCGAATCTGCTGGTGAATACTTGAGTTGCCCGTGAACTTCTGTGTTGTAATCGCTGGTGCAGCATCTCCGACATCTTGTTGAAAAACTCTGCATCCCATCTCTGTATTAATACAGGATCTTCGGCATAACAGATATATATGGATGTAACCGCGCTTTCCACCACAACTGTAGCCAGCCCGACCTGAAAATCAATATCATAGTGACATAAATAATAGGGAAGATTAAGAGCCATGGTGTGTAGTGGTGATCTAAAAGGCAACTAACTTGGCAACTAATAATCATTGTTTATCTTGTCGAGTCTACATCCCACAACAAGAACTTTATTAATCAGGAAAGAATAGATTGCGTTTTTTGATATAGATCATTCATTGATCACATATCACAAGGTTCAGCCAAAGTTTCTGTAAAGAAATGGATATTAAGGCCTAACTCTACCCCAAAAGCTAGCTCTTGACGGGAGGATTGCCCAAATCCATATAAGGAGGCCATCCATCATTTTTCATCCGATGTGGGGACTCTTTAACAACTCCTAACTGTGTACCGAAATAAAATTTGATGTGTATTTCACTAGATTAATATTTGGTTCATAGAAGTGTGACCTTAGCTGCAACATCTCTGTATCACCTATTACTGTGTTAAAACCTCAGTAAAAGTAAGTTAAATTTCATTGGTGCTCAAGCATATTCAGATTGAACTCCGACTTTGGCAGCACATCAGAGGGAACGCAAGTGAGCAATAAGCCTGTAAGGAAGAACATAGTAGATTTGAAGGAGTAAACGGGGAAGGCTGATGAAGGTTATCATTTGGAAATAAAAGTTGAGCACCATTCTTATTTCTTTGATCTTCCATTTATCTTTATTTAACATCAGATCATTACAGAACTTGAGGATCATTTTAAACACTAAACTTTCTAAGGCACTCACAGCCAAGCACTAAAAGTAATACGAGAGGTAAGGCTGCTGACTATGACTTACCAAGATCATTCCCATCAACATGGAAGTGGAACCGACCATCATCACTCTGTCAGGATGTTTGATCCTTGTCCAAATTCCTGCACAAGTTCCGGCTACCAGCCCACTCACAACAGTTCCCATAAATATAACAGCACCTGAGCAATCATAGGCAATAAGTGCTTCAACTCCAGTTGATTGGAACAACTCCCACGCATCTCGTGCAGAGCGATTAAAGTTTTTACCATAAACTGCAATCTGCCAGGAGTATGTTTGAAATGACATCAAATTCACTAACAAAATGACATCTGCTTCTGTACAAAATTCACTACAATGCATAATTTCTTATCTGTTATGGGCAGCAATGGACCAAAGCCAACATGAATTACTACTCATAAAGAAATAACTGATTAGGGATGTGCCACTTTACATCACATCTTTCCTTAAAATCCTTGTCTCACCCCTAAGCGAGACAAAGACTTGAGATGTAACTTCTAAACCGTGTCACTCTCTAGCTACTCCAGTGATTAATTACTATCCATGCATGCAATACTTACACACCTAAGTGCCAGAATATAGCACATACTTAAAATTTCATCACTAACTTGTCATGTGTTAAATTGAACACATGTAAGTGCATTGCGCTGAAAAGAAGATTAATGATGAGTTGGCACACATTTGGCAAATATGTTGTCTATTTCACAAATCCTAGAACAACCAAATACTATAACTTAATGAATGTTGTTTTATTAAGGCAGTATCAAAGCAAATTTGCGCACATCTCAACTACTACGGGGCAGCCTGCTATAATCCACAGGTACAGGTGTTGCCCCTGATCCTCAAGGATAGAGCAGATAGGCTTATGATTAGTGTTGTAGCTAGGAAGTGAACGTTGGATCTGCAGGTTCATTACCCCTGTGCCTCAACCACTCAGTCATCCCTTTGGAGATAACTCACATGAATGATGTTACAATGAATACTACAGAAAAAAACAAAGTCAAGCTCACTGGAGACATCAATATTAAAGCAGCAGCTACTCTCTACCCAATCAGAGACTATTGATCTCTATGATTAAGAGAGGATTTCCACTCAGTCTCTTTCAATATGAGTGAAAAGGAAAGTATCACTAGGTAAGATATAAAGGAGAATAAGCAGGGGCGGAGTTAAGGGGGTTCATTTGAATCCCCTTCGCTGGAAAATTATGTTATGTGTACAAGGTCAAAATTATTTTCTAAAGTAAATATAGTAATAATAGTAGAGATTGAATTCCTTAGCTTCTTTCTATATTGAAGCCCATTGAAAAACATGGCTCAGCAACTGGAAAAAGTGAATCCAAGTTTGTTAAAGTATATCGTTAACTCGATTGTCGTTATCTTCTTCATTTTAAATGTTATAAGGAATTACCGAAAACTACTTTCTGGGAGGTGGCAAGGTGTTGAACTGCAATTTGCTTAGTTGCAGATAAGGAACTGCTACATGTTTTAGTAAGTAGTGACTATGCATGGAGGGTACCAAAGCTGGAAGCATAGATGGACAATCAAGGAGGAAAAGGGATTACGTGAATCTGGAGTTTAGTTGTCTGGACAAGAGATATCCTGAATGGTGGTCAGAAGTTGGAAGGTGAAGTAACACCTTCACATGAAGAGAAGGGACATATTTTACAGATATATTGAAAAATCAACCACGACTTCAAGAATAGACAAAAATATGGCACTAAAACTATTAACAACCTACCTGGACATAAGCATACTTATTGAAGAAACGGACTAAGGTCTCAACCAAATGAAAGAGGAAATCGACACAGCAAAGCAAACACTCATTCTTGCCAATCTTTGATCTGACTCCTCTAATCTGCATTACACGAAACCACTAATCAGTCAAAACTGTTCATACATGCAGTTAAGCAATATGTAAGAGAAAATCTTAGTCTTCATGTGAGAAGTTAATATAATGGACAATTAGACAAGAACAGGCTGACCAACCTTCCACCGTAATGTCCGGATGGCGGCTGTAAAAAGTGATCCATAGCAGATGCTTCCAAATGAGGTTGTAACAGCATAGCGTAAGGATTTCGTCAATGGTTTGGGAGGCATTGAGGTTGCTTGCCGATCACCATGAATGAGAACGAGAAACACCATGCCCGACACTATTACATGAATAATGTTACACAGAACTGCACCAGTCCAAAACAAACTCACACAGAATACCTGTATAAAACACATGTGATTGACAGCTCATGTGCTTGGCAACATAACCAATATATACTTGATAGAGACTAAACCCTAAAACCAGATTAAATAAAGAGCAAAAACTTGCCAGCTCACCACAAGAAGCCACCAGCGACCACCATCACCGATACTAAGTGCTACAACACCAGCTACTCCAAAAGACCAAAGAACTAGCCATGAAAGCATGACCAGCATGAATGCACATGAGACTCCCATAACTTCAGGAAGGCTGCACACCATCTTCACACTTCTTTGTAAAACCAACATGGTAAATGGAAGTCTGCGAAATTGGGAAAAGATATATTTTCACAAAACTGAAACTTATACAACAGTTCCTTATTTGGTAAAGATTATCTCGACCTCTCTATTTATATGCTTTCTGAGCTTTAATCTCCTCTTTATACACTACGGTTCCAGAGTTAAGAAACAATTTACACAAACCTCTCCATAGCTTTGTTTTTAGAGCTTATGAGGCCATCAATTTTTGTTTGATAACTGAGAAATTTGCAAGGGCCAGTGGTGCATGGCTCAAAACTTGGAGGATTCTTCCACTTATGACAGGTTTTTATTTGCCTCAGGTCAAACCCATAAAGTTTTTCAATGTCAATCTAAACTATATCCTAGAAGTTACTAAGAGGAAATATGAAGTAAAGGAATCGAATACTAAATTCTTTTACTTTTTGTAACAATAAAGCCATTCAACATATCCTAAGTACAGTATAACACTAAAAGCCATTAGAAGGACACAAACGAAACATTTTTTATTATACTTAGACAAAGTTGAGTTGACTTTTCTTTGGCACAATAAAGTGAAAGTTTAGTAACCATCCGTAAAACTACCCCAAATACTTATAATCAGGGAGAGCAACCTCCTTACAAATGGCAGGATGACTTTCTATCCTAAGAACTTCATGATTGCTGTATTAGTATAGACTTTGAAACCTGTTTTCATTTGAAATCAGGATGACAGGGCTGACTCCAGATAAGATTTCTTTCAAGAAAGTTAATCTGATGATGCTCCAGCAGAAGACAGACATGTAAATTACAAAGCAAATATTAGAAAAATTCTCACTTTATACAATCTCACTAACAACACAACTTTCTCCAAGCTGACTTTCCAGAAAGGAGAATTTGGGTAACAGGTTGCATATTCACTAAGAAATAAAAACAAAATACTAGGCCAACAGATGGATAAAGATTAAATATCTTGTAAAAGAGAATTGAACTCAGATAGAAACCGATAAACATATAAAAACAAGATTTTTTTCTGTTTTCTTATTTTTTAAAAATCATGATTCTTTTCAGCTATACCTGTCTATGATTGATATTACGTACAAAAACTGCAATGCTGCACCAACAGCAAATGCAACACCCCAGAAAAATTGTTTCTGCCAGAAACACAGCACACTGATCACAGCAAGATATGTTGTCAAGATGTGAACCGATAACTTCATCATGTTACTAGCACTTGAACCAAGCAAAACCAACCAAACCCATGCCAGAACTGTTCCCACTGCACCAGCTACGGTATAGAAAGGCCAAAAATCTTCGGTCAAACCAGGCTGATTCTCAAGGATCATCTTCGTGAACCTATCAATTTTGAGCCTATCCTTTTCCCTGAACCTGTTAAATCCCAATACCACAAGTGCCACACCTATCAACACTAGATGCAGCATGAATACCCCCATCCAAAACACATCTCGCCAATGCCGTGAAACTTGTGAAGTGAGTTGTCGAGATCTAATATCATCTCCACTCGCACTACTCCCCACCATATTCTGCAGTCAAATAGACAAATAAATAATAATTAAAATCTGAAACTTCTCAATGTCTGCATAGCACAAGTAGGAAGGTGGTACTCGGTACTCCCTGCCTGATTCCATTTTATATGGTGGTTTTTGTGTGGTTTAAGATGCTGAATTCATTTAAGTAATATAGTAGTGCTCGGAGAAGAAAATATTAAAGTAGGATTTGAACATGAGTTAGACATCATAAGCACAACAATGAATTTAGATTGACAAACAACTTAACATTCATAGAAAGCACAAAACAATGAATAATCAGTACTAAAATCTTGAGTACTGATAAATATACTAATCTTTTATACTTCCGTCGTCCCAATTTATACATACTTCCTTTCCGAAATGTCCAAAATTCTTGAGCCATTCCAAATTTTTTTATACAACTTTCACGAACTTAAATTCACTTTTAACTATTCAAAAATAAACTTTTCATGAGATCATTTCTCTACTAAACTAATTTTACAAACACCATTTTCTTCCACTACCAGTAATTAACAAGTCAAATCAACATATTTATCCAGTCAACATCATCATATCCATGAGAATACAATAAATTAAGTATTAAATTAAATATCATAAATTCAACAAAATCAAAGCAATTTAACATTACAAATTTATCTAACACTAAAAATCCACAGCCACAACATAAATTTCAAACTTTTTTTAGCAAATTCAACACATACTTCAACCACTTAAAACCACAAGCACACTAGTAAATACATCAAATTAAACAAACAGTAACCACACATTCACACAAATAACCGTAAAATTACACTAATTAACAAAAAAAATTGTCTTATTTTAACTAAACATACTTTATAAAGTTGTAAATTCAACATAAATTACCTCACAAGCTCACTGTTAAACATCGATTTAAACTACAACAACCGCAATATTCACACAAATAAGCATAATATTACACTAATAAACAATCAATAGTTAATTACAAAAATTGAAGAAAAAAAGAGCAAGTAGTGAAATGTTTACCGTCGCCGGAGCAGCGCCGGAGGGAGAACCGGAGCCGTCGCATGAGGAGGGCGTAAGTGAAGAAAACTGAGAATCACTCATGGAGAAAATTCGTTTGATCTGGGCGACTATAACAGAGAGAAGAAGTAACATTGGTTATTAGAAATTAAAATTAAGTTAATTGAGAATTAAAGAGGATAAGAGTCAATGGAAGTTTTATTTAGGGATTATGAAAATTAACTAATTACAAACTGTTTGGGTTATTAGAAATGAAACTGATAAGTAACGGCTAACAAAGTGGGAAATACAAACACCATTATTGTGGAGGGTAAATATTTTCGATATGAGATTAATTTTTGACGTGAATTTAAATTTAATGGACTTTTATATGAGTAGCGGATACTGATAAGGAAAAAAAGGGGAATATTTTTGCAAAATGCCAACGTTTCTTCGTTGGATAATCTTTTAAAAAATTTAATGATTATTTTAATGATTAAAATATTAAATCTAAATTATTGGGACCGAAGATCCTTTTTCCTTTTGTTCGTTTACTACTTATTTTACTCTCAAAAAGTGGGGAAGGTGTTGTATTATTTGATATTTATTTTCTATTTTAACCAACTATTTATATAATTAAATAATAATATCGATGTGATTTTTTAAGTGGAGTTTAAAAAGAACAAAGTATTGAGATCCTATGAACAAAATGTATTGAGATCCTATTTACACTTATTCTGGAATAGAATCTAATAGACTCTCGACTCAAGAAAAAAGAGAGAAAAATATGAAACACATATTATAACACAAAAATACGATAACAAAATAACAAGAGTTAAACGATAAATGGATTGAAGCGCACAACATATAGTAGTAATATACGTTGAAGAAAAGAAACTATGTGATTACTAGATAGTACCACTAATAAGAGAAGAGAACACAAAATGTTATACCACTCGACTTTCTACTAATTTCTAACTTAATTCTTATTTGCTTTATAATAATTGATTAAAATTTCAATTTGAAATAGATGAATCAAACTTATTCCATAACTCTCAAATATATATGTCAGAGTCTTATTCTTTTAAGAGGTAAAACAATTATTTTATTATAATAATAAGAATAAAAAATATTATAATGACGATTCAAAATATGAAAACATAAATATTTGAATAAACAAAGAACATTCAACATTAGGTAGATAAAATTGTGTTTTCTTTTCCCTAATAAAGCCAATAAGATGGACAGGACAGTAATCATTTTTATAGTATTATTATTTTGGTCGCATATATGGTGGTTAAGGTTCATTTTCATAGGATAAGATATGATGACAACGACTTAATAAATATTTAATTACATTAAATATTTATATTAAATCAATCAATTTGTTTTTACAGTTTAAAATTAAAGTAAGAATACTTACTTGCACCAAATGTACTTTGAAGTTTTATAGAGTTTTTTTCTCCAATTCTTTGATGTAAAAAAGGTTCATGTTCTTCTTTAAATTATTCTAATTTATGATCCAATTAATAAAAGTTTGTAGTGTGAGGGAATTAGATTGATAGCAACACTACATCCTATTATATAATAAATAGGGACTTTATACTCTTTAATTAAATCGTCCTAGCTATTCTTTAATATTCTAAAAAAAAAATAGATTTTTATTTGATATTAGTTATTTATATTGACCTGATTAAATCAGTTTTACATCGAAAAATCTCTTATTAAGAGGTTATAAAGCATTGTAAAGGTGATTTTGGACCTATCAAAAGTTGAATTTGAAACCTCTGATAAAGAATAAAGGAGTACTTACTATTTACCACCGGTTTTTTTTATCGATAATGTCTAATTTTTTCAATACTTGGAGTTGTCCTATGTTTGGTTTAAGTGGAAAATGAAAATGGTTCCCCTCTTATAAGGTAAAAAAGATGTCTAAGTTTTTTCTTTCTAGCTTCTCTGTTTGGTCCAAAGGGAAGAAACAAAAGGTGTAGCCTTTTCTTCTTTTTAAATGACTTTTGTACCACAAACTTTAATGAAATAAAGTTTACTCTTTTCGTAAAGAGTTATTTTTAAAATTTAAATTTGATAAGTTTGATCAATCAATAATGCATTAGTAATGGTTCAGTAAACTCATTCTAATTATAGACATAATATATTAGAATCATGAAGCGCGATAAAATATCATCATGTTATGTCAATAACCAATTTTGATTTATCAACTACGTTATCTTCATCAAATCATATATTTAGCTTCACTACTAATAAAAAAGTAATAGTAACCAATATATAAGTCGTAAAAGGTGTTAAAATTTTACTCTTGAACCTGTTGCATTTAAATTAGTAATGAATTCAAAAATTCATTTAAAAGTATATGTTAAGTTAAAGGTGAATAAATAAAGATGTGAAAAAGTAAAATTGAAGGGGAAGGAGTAGTATTTTAATAGTATCACACTAGACGTGTCATGACCGGAACATGCATATAACAACAAATTCTAGAAGCGTTTATTTATACTAAAATATATTTATGTCTGTAGAATCTGATTTTATTAAAAGTATTATTCATAAGGGTGCTAAGTTCAAGTCAAGTTTTGCTTCACCTTTTTAAATAAATATAGTTAAAAGTGTAAAAAATCGAGTCGAATTACTTGTAAAACAAAAAGAAACTTTACACAATTATGATAATAATAAATCGTGCATACAATTTCTTAAAAGTCATTCACTTAGCCACATGTGACGTGTCAAATATGACACAATTTAAAATGAGTTGAGTCAATAATCGAGAGAGTCAATTACCACATATCCAACATGACACGAATTAAAATAAACTGAGTCAATAACCGAGTGAGTCAATCACTAGGCTAATTTTGCTACCCGTACGTAACAACTCAATAATATAACTTCACTTTTTTTTCCCCAATGGATTACCCTTAATACCCTCGCACTATCAATAAATTACTATACAAAAAAACATACTGAAATTGCAATAATAACACACACACATACTGAACCAGGTCCCACTTCATCACGTTACAGTTATTTTAAGTAGGCCCCGACCAAAATTGAAAATAACTTCCTAACTTAAGGGGTAAAACGGGAAGTAAACAATTTTACTACTAGCATTGATTGGATGAGAATCCAATGAGAGAATTTACCAGGTCGAAACTGACACGTGTCCCTTGCTGTTGAACGTTACCGATTATCGATAGCGACGACGACGATGGAGCGAAGGCGAAACAAAATGTACTCGATGAATCAACAGGTATCAGGTAATTCTTAGCCGGTAACGCTAACTCATTCCCGTTAGAAAAATGAAACGACACCGTTGGTACCTCAACGCTTTTCATTGATTTCAAATCATAACACGTGTCAAATAACGCAACGCCGTTAGTTGACGGCAGGTGTCTCGTCCCTTTCACGAACTCATCACGGAGCGTGTTGTACACGTCCGTTTTCAATCTCGTCACCGCCGTACCTGAATCGACGATTACTCCGCCGTCGCCGTTGTCGGCTATTTCAAAATCTGATGGATTAACTGAAAGCATGTTGCCGG
Organism: Solanum piurae; assembly: GCA_029582685.1. Classification (NCBI taxonomy): domain Eukaryota; kingdom Viridiplantae; phylum Streptophyta; class Magnoliopsida; order Solanales; family Solanaceae; genus Solanum; species Solanum piurae. The sequence continues at coordinate 13,550 of JAJOOO010008650.1, forward strand.
CGACGCTGATTCCGGTTAAGTCTACGTAGTAGAATGTGTCGAGTTTTGAGTTTTTGATTATAGGAGCTGTGACGGCGTTCGGCGGAGTTGCGCCGCCGAACTCGAGAGTTGAGGTAGAGTCGGAGTCACGGTCGACTAAGCAGTAAGAGAAGGAAGAAGCATTTATCTGTGAAGGAAATGATAAAGCGCCGCCGCCGAGACCTAATAATCCAGCTGCTCCGACGAATAAACCTTCGTTATTATGTCCACAGCCGATAGCTACATTCTCAACGGAAGACGAACCGGCAAATGTGATACTCTCCGTCACAAAATCTCCAACTGTATACGAGCCATCTCCGTAAGATACTTCGTATAAACAAGTATCATTCCTGCATTCAGAAACATCAAGCGATTTACACTGTTGCGTTTCACAAGTGAGCGGAGAGAACGTCGAAGACGAAGCAGGTTCAAAAATTGGATCAGCTTGTTGGTAACAATCAGCACAAGGAGAACATTGAACCCAGTTAACATCACTTCCGGTATCTAACACCATATAAACTTGACTCGGCGGATGACCGATTCCGATTCGTGAGAAATACTCACCGCTTCCTTGACTTGTCCCGGAGATAATTGGTCCTTCAATTTCCTCAGCTTGAATCTCTCGAAACTCAGTTTCCATCGGTTTGAGATCCGATTTTCCAATTCCTTGTACAACCAGATCTACACGAGTTTGAAGTGATTTAGCTCGAGCTGAGTCACGTTCAAGTCGAGCTAGCATCAATGAATTGTAATCCTTATGTGAAGTCCCACGAACTGCTACTCGAGAATGCAGTTGAAAACTCAGCAATGATGAAGAAATTTGATTTTCTTCATGTTTCAGGGAATTCAGAGACGAATCAAGTGAGAACGGATTATGGGTTTTCTGAATCGCGGAAGAAACGTCGAGGATTTTTGTTCTTGAGGCATTATCTGGAGTTGTTCGTGAGAGAACTGTGGTGAATAACAGAACAAAGAAGACAATGGAAGTCGCCATTGTTGAAGGACTTGGAAGAAGAAAAAAACAGTGTGAGACTGTGGCACTGATGAGGACTGAGCTTGGATTTATATATTACAGAGTTCAAACAGAAATATATGGTGGTAGATAATTACTCTCCCCGTCTCAAAATAGTTTTCACATTTCACTTCTCGAAAATCAATTTATCTAATTTTCAAATTAATGTTAATTAAAATTCAAATAATTTAACTCTCAAAAAACGAAACGTGATATGTATTTAAGACGAATAGAACGCATAGAAATTATATCTTAGTCTTCAAAAGTATTCTTTTATTTCAAATACGAGATTTCGACTTTGAACATGACGTTATTTTAAATTTGGTAAGGAGCATTTTAAGGTGGATATAAAATCAATAAATATTTAAATTTAATCAGATTTCAATATAAATATTGAACGAGGAATTAGAAATAGACTTTAAAAAGGTCACGTTGGACTTGTTGGAGTAGACAAAGAATGGACAATGAGGAGAAAACAAGCTTTGAATGGGGGGTTTTAATATTTCAATTAATGTTGTTCTTTATAAGCATAATTAATGGAGAAAACTTTTTCATTGCATGTTTTATGGTGTGTTGAATTTAAAGAAGAATCTAAAGGAGTTTAATCAAAGAAATTAATGCATTGTACTTTGGTAGTTGTTACTATAGCTTGTGAACCTTTATTGACCATTAATTAGATAGTGGCTTAACCCCACTCACTAATCATGTCTTGTATTTTTTGAGTAACTTACTTAAATTATAAGACATGATTAGTGAGTGGGGTTAAATCATTTAGTTAAAATTTTGAGCAACTTTCTTCTAGTTAAAAGAAATCAAGAGTGGTGTTCTCGAGTGAATCCCTATATTTGCGATACTCACTTTTATGGATCAATAGGTAAATAGTAAGAAATTGATTCCTTGTTGTCAGTTGGTATTAGTACAACCATGAATCTCTTGTTTTTGTGTTTATAATTGTCCTTACTTTAATAGGAGTTTCTTCTGCTTCTAGCTAGCTCAATTAGTGCGTTGAAGTTTCGTTATTGAAATTTTTAACACATATATATAAGGTTTGAGTTGTAGCTATCAGCTTCGGATGATCGCTAACTAAAACCTTTCACATCCGACCACGTGTTCTTCAATAAGAGTCAAACGATTTCAGCTATTCATATACTTAACTTAGCAATCAAAATTAGCAAATTAGCAATATTACTTGTTTGAATTCTATAAGTTGAAATTTCTTCTAATTAACCATGTTAAACAAGTTGATTAGGCAATATTGTAGTTGATAAAAAAAGGTTATAACAATTTCCCCACCCTTCACTCCACCAAAAGGGGATGACATTAGTATTAGAATTAGGTTATTTTATTTGATTATTATGATTTTGGCTTGGGGGGTTGGTTTGATTTAGTTGAGCATATTAAGGCGGATTGATGAATGAAATGGGGCCAAGATGTAGGAGATTTAGGAGGTCAAAAGATGGTGCATTGGAATGATGGCAATTATCAAAGATGTGGTGAAGGTGAAGCAAAGGCCTTTTGTTATTACCACACACATGGAATGTCTCGGGTTCGAGTTTTAAAAATGAAAAAATACGAACAAGAAACTTTGATTCAGAAATTTTTCGTTAGGATATAACTATTTTTTTTCTTGTAACATATGGACTTTTATGTCACTATCTAAGAATTTCTCTTGATCAAACTTCAAATCCTATAAAAGAATTGTCAGATGACAGTGTTAAATTTTACAAGTAATTACAAACATTAGATGACAATTCAATATTTTATATGTAGGATAGAAAAATATATGAGCAAATTAGACTTGAATCTAACACTATCCGAAAAGATAATTTCTAAGGCATATATTTACTCAATTTTTTTAAAAAGGAACTAAACATAAATAGGGCCAAAAAGTGGCATTTTGCATAAATTAGTCGTCATTATGTTATTTAATAGACTTTATGTGATATAAATCCAAATTAATCGAAACTTTAAAGCGGGTGTAATAAATAAATGAAAGTCCTTTTGTTGGTAAACCAAACATGATTTGTGTGCACCTAAAAAATTGTAGAAATGATGTGAGTAGGCTCTATTTAGACTTTAAAATGATAATTGATATACTATAATTTTGTCAATGTGAATAATGATTTTGATTGTCTAACTAATTTTATGTTGTTTGATGATTGGTCAAAAAGACTTGAAGTGATACTAACTTTTTTGACGTGAGTTTTTTTTTTCCATGTCTTCCTTCATAAGATTGTATTAGCATTTACATACACAATCATATAATATAATGTTAGTAAAACTTACTAAAAATAATGAGGCATGAGCACACATTAAAATATCTCTATTGGTCTCTTTTTGTCATCATCACAAAAGTTAAAAAAGTAAAAATAGACGTGATTGGAGGAGAGATTTTTTGACAATAGTAACCACTTTGACATCTAAAAATAGTAATAAAAAAAAAGTGTCTCTCCAAATTTGTGTGAAAAATCAAAATTTTGTTTAACTTTAAACTTTGATATTGAAAGATGATTTTATATGTCTACATCCAATGTATAATTCGATACTTCGTATCTGATAGGATTTGTAAAAATTCATTACTAATTCGTCAATAAATTGAATTGATTATTTAGTGCATAACATTATCCGTCGATAACTTCACAATTGCTTATTTTCGTAAAAAACTCTATCAATAGTTTGAAATTGATCCGTGAAACCAGATATTCTTCCTCTTTTTCCAAGTGTTTCCTATCTACAATATGGTTACGTTGTGATGGAATGACTTGGGATCCTTCCACCTTAATTAAAGATCTCGAATTTGAATCATTCGAAATAAAATAAATTCTATTGAAAGTGATACCCTAAAAATAAATTTTAATATGGATATCATTTTAATATTTCTTCTTTTTCTTTTAAAAATATTCAAAAAAAAAGATAAAGCTACCAAAATTCCTTCATTCAACGTACTTAAAGTATTTGATTAGATTTAAAAAAGTAAAGGTAAATCCCATCTGTCAATGTTCCCAAGAATCTTTGGGGTTTTTGTTTCTTATAAGTAACACTTTGTTCCACCAATACGGGTCGTGGTGCAGTGGTGAGACTATTCCAATTTTAATTATAAGTTTCGGGTTTGAATCAATACGGATCGTGGTGCAGTAGTGAGACTATTCCAATTTTAACTACAAGTTTCGGGTTTGAATCCTAAGTATGGAGAAAATCTTATTGGAGCGTCACCCCTAAATGGGTCCTATAATGCATGATCTGGATTTAGTCGAAGCTTCAATAAAGGCTTCAAATACCAAATGGAAAAAATAAAATAAAAAATTGGTCCCTTTTGCTCTTTACTTTTTTAATAAGATATATAATTAGAAAAAGTGAGTTCACGAGGCTTTAAACTCTTTTAAGGATTGCACTTGAAAAAGAGATGCTAAGTAACTTTATTACTACTAACTATCATTATTGTCATCATCTTTCAAAATAGAAATTGGTTATTAAAATTTTACTTTCAAGCGCGACTCGTTCTATTTTTGTGTTGGTATTATAGTTGTCTTCTTTCAATTGAAAAATAAATAAAAATAGCTTTGATGGCCCTCGCTTTTGCCTTTATCAACACCTCTATTTGTCGTCCAACTAAGCATATCAATAGTCATTTGATTCATATAAGCTATTCTGGAATAAACAATAGTGATCTTCTTAAGATAAATTATTTCTTCTATCTAAAAACTACTCTATCTATTGTTCGAATTCAAACTTGAAACTTTTAATTAAGAGTGATAAATTTGTTCTATAATTATCATCACACCCCTTGGTGTTCAAACACACAATATTTGTTCCAATGCTCAAGTTAGTAGTCATTAGAAATAGCCAAGACAATTAGAAGTGTAGGAAAACAATAATTATTGAATAAGAATTCATCCACAAATGCTGAAGTTCAAACAAAAATAACTT
>JAJOOO010008651.1:0-19503 GCA_029582685.1 Solanum piurae
ATATCTAGTTCTAAAAGTTGTCTTTGAAACGTCTTTCTCCCGAACTCGTATCTGGTGGTACCCTGATCTTAAATCAATCTTTGAGAAACACTTAGCACTTTGTAACTGATCAAACAAGTCATCTATCCTCAGAAGGGGATACTTATTCTTTATGGTTGCCTTATTCAGCTGTCGGTAATCGATACACATTCTTAGTGAGCCATCTTTCTTCCTTACGAACAACACTGGTGCACCCCATGGTGAAGCACTAGGCCTAATAAAGCCTTTATCCAGCAAGTCTTTCAGCTGATCCTTCAATTCCTTTAGCTCAGCAGGAGCCATTCTATAAGGAGGGATAGATATGGTTTGTGTACCTGGTAGCATATCGATAGTAAAATCAATTTCTCATTCTGGAGGGATACCAGGAAGCTCGTCTGGAAATACATCTTGAAACTCATTAACTACCGGAATAGACTGAAGAGTCGGTGGTTCTGCATCTATATCATGAACGCGAATAAGATGATAAATACAACCCTTAGTGATCATCCTCCTCTCGTTAAGATAAGAAATAAACATACCTTTTGGCGTTGCTGTATCGTCCTTCCATTCCCAAACTGCCTCTCCTGGAAAGTCAAATCTAACAATCTTTGTCTGGCACTCAACATTAGCATAACAACACGCTAACCAGTCCATACCCATAATGACGTTGAAATTGACCATCTCTAACTCTACGAGATCTACAGAGGTCTGACGGTTGATAATTTCTACCGTGCAACCTCGATAGACTCTCCTGGCAATAATAGACTCACCAACTGGTGTACATACAATAAAGGGTCGATCTAATGACTCTGCTACTATACATAACTTTCCCGCTATAAATGGAGTAACATAAGATAGAGTAGATCCAGGATCTATTAAAGCATAAACACAATGGGAGCAAACAATCAATATACCTGTCACAACATCTAGTGCTGACTCTGAGTCCTGTCGTCCGGTTAATGAATATGTACGGCTCTGTCCACTGCCAGAACTAGATGCTCCCTCTCTGCCTCCACCTCTACCTCTACATGCTGAAGTTTTGGGTCCACGCCCTGTAGACTGTGCGGATTAGGAGGAACCTACTGCTGACCTGTTCGACTGACCTATACCACCCTGACCTATGGTAGGGCAGTTTCTCCACCAATGCCCCTCCTGTCCACAAGAATAACAACTTGTGGAACCCTGTCTGCACCTCCCGAAATGCATCCTACCGCAAGTAGCGCAATGCGGCGGGGCTGTCCTAGCCTGGTCTAAACCCCTCTGTTGTTGAGAGCCTGATGCTCGTGAACCCTCACCTAGGCCTGACTGTCACTGACGATCAAATCTACTACCCTGGAACTGCTGTGGTGGAGGTCTAGGTGGCCTACTAAAATATCGAGGTCTGGGACCAACCTGAAAATCTCCCGATGAACCAGTAGGCCTAGCCCTTTTCTTTCTCTCTCTCTCGACCCTCTCACTAATATATTGTAAATGTCGGCGATCCTCTATGCCTTGTGCAAATGCCTGAATTCGCAAGATATCCATATTATCATTTAGTGCAGCGGTAGAACAAGCATTGATATAGTCTGAGTCGAGCCCTCCCAAAAATCTACGCACCCTATCATGCATTGTATCAACAAATGCTGGTGCATATCTAGCCAATGAATCAAATCTCAGCCCGTACTCTCGGACACTCATGCTTCTCTGCCGGAGGTTTAAAAACTGGTCCATCCGGCCATCCCTAATCTCTCGAGGCAAATAATGATTTATGAAAGCTTCTGTAAAGCTAACCCAAGTGGGTAGGGATGCATCTTTTTCCCTAGATCTCTCTCAACTCTCGCACCACAATACTGTAACATCCCGCAATCGAAATGCTGCTAACTCAACTGACTCAGTCGCTGAGGCATGCATGACTCTAAAGATCCTATGAAGCTGATCAATAAAATGTTGAGGGTCTTATCTGCGATCTGTCCCTGTAAACTGTGGAGGATTCAAGGCACAAAATTCACGAACTCTAGAACTTCCGGGCCCTTCAGAAGGTCTGGCAACATCTGGCGCAACTGGTTGGCACTGTGCAGTTACTAACTGTGCTAACATATATACTGCACTCTTCAAAATCCTGATCAGATGGAATAGGAGGAACTAGAGGTGGTACTGTTGGTGGAGGCGGAAGTCCTGTAGTCCTCGGAGGCTCCTGAAGCGGTGAAGAAGCTATAGGGGCCTGAGAAGATGTCTCCCCCTAAGTCTCACAATGGGCTACCTCCACCTGTGGTACCTTGCCGGTACCCTCGCTTGCAGTTGTATCTAGCCCCTGGCTAGCAGTGGTCTGTCTAGTGTCAGCCATCTCTATCTGTATACAAGTACCAATTATAAGCCAGAAACCTCAACCCTTAAGACACCGTTCTATAGCACGAGGTTAACAAAAGAAGGATAGTCATTCTAACATGTCCGGTAGCTTCTTGTTTATCGAATGTGGTGCACAACACATTTATAAACAAGGCTCTACTAGGCACGACTTGCAGACTCCCTAGGATACGACGTTGCTCTGATACCAATTTGTCACGCCCTAGATTCAAGGGGGCACAACTGGCTCCTAATGCCAAAACTCAGGCCCGAGCCGACCCTGCTGAACCATTTGCTAGTAGCGCATGGCAGCCACACACAATCAAGAAAACAAACGAGTATATCTCGACTTAAAACTAAGCCCTCGGCTGGCAAGGCCCCTGTAAACAGATCCATACAAGAAACAGCTACTCCCAAGAGTTTATATAAAGAAATAGCCAACTAGCACAGAAGTCCTGATTGGGCAGTCGAGGCCACCATGATCTCTATACCAAAATTGAAAACAGGTATATCAAGACAATGCATCACACATCTAACAAGCTTCAGCAAACCAACAAACTAGGCCAACATGGCGATAACGTAGCTATAAACCCCACACACTAGTCTGCAAGCCTCTAAGAGTAGTAAAGATTAGCGGGACAGGACCCCAGCCTACCCATAAAGCGATATACAACAAAACGTAACAAACCTCCCAACTCTGGCAGCTCCGGAGGAAAGGGTCTAGCAAATCGGATAAAAGTCAATCCTCCTGCTGAGGAGGTCTACTCGGTCGTCTTTCAGGACCTGCATGCATGAATGCAGCGCCCCCAAGGCAATGGGGCGTCAGTACAAAATATTGTACAGAGTATGAAAGGCAACAGACTATGAGAAGGTCTTTTGATATACTGGAATCATCTGATAAATAAATCAAGGATAAGATAAGTGTACTGACCTGCTCCTAAATCTAAACTTATCAAAACTAATAAAACAACAACCTAACCAAGCCCCCATAAGCTCGGTAGGTACAAACAACACACAAGACCACCTACTCAGGCCCCCATAAGCCCGGAAGGTGCCAATCAGTCTATATATCCCTATCGGTAGTCCCCTAGACTCGTAGGTAGTCACATAGCCCTCTTAGGAATTAATATAGCCCCGTAGGCAGTACATGACTCTCTTAGGAATCAATATAGCTTATACACAACTCTTAGCCCTCTTAGGCAACAACATGGTCTTGTAGGAAGCACATAGCCTTCTTAGGCATCAATATAGCCCTATAGGCAACTCATAGTCCTTCTAGGCATCAATATAGCCCCATAAGCAACTCATAGCCCTATTAGGCATCCATATAGCCCTGTAAGCAGAACATAGCCCTTCTAGGCATATATCACATTCCTGCAGCTTACCACAATATCCCCAAGGGCAACAATAACAATCCAACAGCTAAAAGCGAGCAATTTAGTTATAAGCAACCTATAAAAATAGCCTCTAAGTCGTGTCCAACATAGGGACGCTACTACTGAATGAGAATCCCGATAAGAGAGGATTATAGCCACTCGAGCAGCCAACATACAACAATAATGGCTACAAGTACAACAACGATAACAACTCTATTACATTTCTCCTAAGCTTTAAGGCAACATGCCGTAAGAATAGAATAGCTTTAACATACCTTGTTCGCTGAATTCACGTGGCCTAACGACTTTTACTCATAACCCCCTCGATACTACAACAAGGTAGGATCATAATCAACACACAAAAATAAAAGATACCACGACAATACGATAAAAGATATGTATTTCCGTCGCAAATTGTTGTTGGCTGCTTATAAAAATTAAAGTCGATGAAAGAAGGGTCTTACCTCGATCTTAGGTTCGTAATATGCCTCAAAACCTTCAAATATATTCAAACCCTTGCTGCCCCAACACTAAAGTGTGATATGCTATGCAATCGATAAAACAAATTATACCACGATGATGAGCCCAACGCGTAGAACAACTTTTGTCAAGGACTTAGGTCAAGAAAATCTATATTTCACTTGATCCTAGAAATGGGTTTCTCTAATTTCTCTGGTTTTTAGCTTAAAAATGAAGAAAAAGGTCGAAGAAGAAGATATATATAATATTCCACCGACCTAGGGCCCCACCTCACGTGCCTGCTTGTGCAGTCCCACGAAAACGCAAATATCTCTCTATTCTAAAGTCGTATGAACAAACGGTTTGATGTGTTGGAAACTAGACTCGTAGACCTTCGATTCGATAGTTCATGGGGATCATAACTATTAATATATTGGGAGAAAACGTCCGAGACATTTGACCCAAAAGTCAGACAAATCTTTAAAAAGGAATTTACGGTAACTTTCGCCAACTTTTATTTTTCCACTTACCTAACTTCAAAACTTGAGATACAACCCTTGAACACTTAAAATATGACATACCACATCATTCTTAATTTATTACTCACCCTCATTGTCTTTCCACGAATGTACGAATTAATTTAGACGTTTAGAAAAGTCGGGGTGTTACAAAGGGCTACCTACGCATCTCACCGAGATGAGAATCAGGTTCGCGTAGTTCGTTCAGATATGCCTTTGAAAATATGCACAAACTATTTTACTTTTTTTTATTGATTTTTGGATAAAATAATACCGAACCCAAGAAGGGTTTTCTACGTATCTCATTGTTATGAGAATCAGGTACGCGTAGTTCATGTAGATATGGCATAAAACAATTTTAAAATTTAGATAAATTCGGAGTGATTCCTTGTATCTTCTTAACTATCGATCTTTGTATTTTCTGTTGAATGTGGTCTCTCATTTTTCTTACAGTAACCACTTGTTGTTGTATTTATTTTTTTTAATGTCTCTTGGAACTATGTATTCTCTCAATTATAACACATAACATACAAATAGTTATTATGCATCTTATACAAATATGTGACCCTTTTGTGCCATGGGTAGGCCTACCGATCTGAAGGATGTATTACGCCATTTGACAACATTGTCCTAAAATCCAAATTTATACAAACTTTATGAATAAAACTGAATGAGGATACATAATAGGGAAAATGGGATACAAATAATCAGTTCCACACAGGGGTACCATCTTAAGCTATACAATATATTCATATTCGAATGAAATCTTATTCATATTCGAATGAATTTCTAGACTACGTAAAATATCAAAATGAATATTAACAAATGTAACGAATAAAATGAAAATTAAAAAAATGTAATAAAAATAACTAATGACATGTAAAAAATGCAATTTAACAAAAATAACGATTTAATACAAATATTTGAACATATTCAACTAACTGTGAAAAACAATAATGTAACTAAAATTAATTGATAAAAAATCCTGAAATTTTGACAAATAAGAATAAATATCAATAAACTTATTTAAAAGTATAAAAAAATGTATTTTAAACTATTAAATAAATAAAACCTAATAGTTATAAATTTTGAAAATGTTAGGCCAAAATTGGGTGTCAACACTAACACTGGGTCGATGGGAGGAATGCCTGTTGTCTAAGCCTGTACCTCTTCCTCTTGTCCTACATTATCCTCATTCTCAACCTCCACATTCTCCTCTACCTCTTCATGATGCGCAGGAGGGTTCTCATTTCTGGGAGCATTCTCAACAGGAGCTCCATCCCTAGTAGGTGCTACTCTTCCATGGCCTCTACCCCTAGCTCTTCCTCTACCCCTGCCTCGATCGCGACCTCTCGCTGAAGGTTCCTTAGCTGGAGCATTGATGGGACCTACGGGCCTGACGCCGTTGAATCTAGTGTTAACCATATGCAGACAGAAGAGTGAAGGAGGTTAGATACCAATTCGAATCGGCAGATACCAATTAGAATCAAGTTATAGCAAGAAAGGAGACAAGAGAAAATAGAGAGATTTCCAAAAGTCCATGGCCTCTCGAAGAAAAATAGATACGTCTCCGTACCGTTTCACAAGACTCTACTAGACTCATTTTGGTACATCGAGATCAACGAACCTAGGCTCTGATACCAACTTTGTCACGACTCAGACCATCGTGATTGGCACCCACACTAACTCTCTGGTAGGAGAACCATTAATACTAATTAGCTAACCAACTCTAATCAAAATACTAAGGCATTTAAGTTACGGAAGAAAGTTAATTGCTAAGAAAAGGAAATAGGGAGTTCCCATAAACTCCAAACAAAATCATAACAACTGAACAAATGCGGAAAATACGCCTAGAACCTGAAAGTCAATGTACCAAAACATCTGAAGTTCAACCATAAGTCTAAACAAGAAGGGTTACAACCCCAAACTAATGTACTAATAGCTAACTAGAAAATCTAATGTCCAAAATGTGCTCATAGACAGAAAAGAGAACTCATGGCAGCCCAAAAGAACTGGCTCACCCTTGAATTGGAACGATCATTCATCTTCTAAGTGAGGTCTGTCAATAGTCGCCTGAAGATGCCCTGTACTAAACAAAGAAAGAGCAAGTGCAGTATGAGTACACAATCACAGTGTACTAGTAGGATCACACGGCTATCCCACTAAGTCCAACATATATAAGTCAATACAACATAATAATATCATGTATACACCGAACATATACAATATCATCCTCATCTACGAATAACGTAAAATTTCGCATTCTCAAGATACACAATTATATCAACTCTTTGGTCCTCTCACGAAACCCAAACCCAAATAATTAACATACCGAAATGTGGTACCCGATCCAATATTTATGCCGAAACGTGGCAACCGATCCCATATTTATGTCAAAACGTGGAAACCGATCCAAGTTAGTGTGTCGGAATGCAACACTCGATCCATTCAACAAGCCACAATCACATTCACAAGTATATTCTCAAAATCATACAATCAAGTCATGATTCATGGCATTCATCATTCATCTATCTCATTTACAGTAGTGTGATCAATAATGTAACATTCACATACATACACGTATTATAATGAAGCAAGAACAAATATATATCACACAATCATGAAATCACAACTATCACCTACCTCGAAACAAGCTTGAATCCCCTAAAAAACTTGATTCTTCCCTCTTCGGATTTGTTCCGCTTGTTCTTGGTCTACAAACAATTAATATAATATGGTATTCAATAAATAATAACTAATTACCCTAATTTCTAAAAATTCTATCAACCCTAGATCATACCCATGATCCGCATACCCAGATTAGGGCTTTCATCACCATAATATTCCAATCAAAACCCTTCCCCATAGATAATTACACATTAAATTACGTTCTACGGATCAAAAAATGGATTCGGAGAGTTAAAATATTACCTTTATCCTCAAGATTGGTGAAGAACTGTCAAGAAAACCCCTGGGTTCGTTCCTTAGCTCTCAAGTTTGAAAATTGCAGAATAAAGATGTTTTGAAGTTTATTTCCGACTTAAATCGCTACTATCCCGCAATGGTGACCCTGCCCTGGCGGGAATAATTCAGCCAAAGTGTCTTGCACGAAACTGGTGAGTCGATTTAAGAATTTCAAATCCCAATTTCACAACACACCTTCAATCAACGATACTCAGAAAATACCCGTTCACGCTAAGATCAATTATGGGAGTTCTACTCGCCCGAATTCAATTTCGTAAAGTCATACGGATTCCTTAACATCCTAGCTATCTACTCACGTGATCGAATGCATAATTAGATCCCCCAATTGTTATCAGATTTCTCTAGACTTTAATGACTTCGATTTCATCCAAATCTGGACTAGGTTGGGAAATTCCAAGTTACTACGAAAAAGTTTTTCGGCCCAAAATTTTCCCCATTGGCTTTTCTATAATGACGGAACCCGGTCATTACACATTATGAGGAGGGTCCTGCTAATCTAAGTTCCATTATGAGGAGGTTCTTGCTAGTCCCATTTTGAGGAGGGTCCTGCTAATCTCATTATCTAGGAGGGTCCTCCTAGTCTCATTATGAGAAGGGTCTGCTAAACTAAATCTCATTAAATAGAATCACCACAACACTATTTTTTGGCCTAGTTTACACCAGCAAAATATTAGTTAAGCTATTAGCATAAATGAGAAATACTTATACCAAAAGAAAAATGTAAGACATCGATGCAATTAGGGTGTTTGTTCCCTAGAAATGAAAGATCGTATCTCTAGGGTGTTTGCTCCCAAATGTCAAAAGAAAAATAGGGCATTTGTTCCCTAGAAATGAGAGTAATTTTAAAAAACAAATAAATTATGTCCAGTTTTTGAAACTGAGGAACTTTGAAACTTTTTTTGATTTATCCCGTTTTTTTTTAAAAAAATGATCCAATTTTGATCTTTCAAGGATATAAAATTTTATTTTGTGAGACCGAGCCCATTGTAGGACTACCTACGTATATTATATAGCAAGAATCAGGTCAAAGGTAGTTCATATAAATAAAAAATTATAATTTTTATTTATTTTTTTTTTACAAAAAACCTCTTTTTAAAATACAAAACTAGAGGAGAAAGGAAATAAATTAATTCATTGTTGAGATTGTTTTGACTTTAGGTACCAACAATTTGTATTATGTATATGAACCACCTTCAACTAATTTCAGACAAATTTGAGGTCAACTTTGAGTAATCCCTATAGTTTCAAATGGTACCTCAAACGTACTTAAATATTTACAAGATTTGTTCCTCTTGCTTCAATTAAGAAATTAGAACTATTTATATCCTCATATTTGAAGTGCCCTCACAACAAATATCTTCCCAAGTTAAATATTGCTCAAAGTTTCGCTCCAACCAACATTCGGGCCAAGTTCTAGATCAACAAAGCCATATAATTGAATTTTGATATCTAAAGCTCACCACATAATGCACATGAAACAATGAGGTCAAATTTATTTTACCCTTAACTTTAAGCGAGATAATTTCTCAAGTATTACTTAAATATATCAAGAGATACAAAAAGAATCTATGGGTCACAACAAAGTTGGTATGTCTTGCCAAATAGTTTAAGACTTCTTTTTTTTTATGCATACTCCTAAATATGTTGGTACCAACCAAGTCAAGATTTTTTTAATTATTTTTTTTTAAAAAAATAAAAAATTATTTTAAAGAAATATTGTACCCTAAAAAAAATTCTTTTTTTTTTTAATAAAAAAAAGAAGGAAAAACATTTTTATTTGAACCTTGAATAAAAAAAATTCTTTTTTTCCCCCAGTTTTGGTATTGAGGACTTTTTAGATTTTTTTCTTGGTTGGACCAAACCTCAAAATAAGGTTACTTACGTATATTGTCAAAGAAAGAATCAGGTCAAACGTAGTTCATAAATATTATAAACACAAAATTATTTTTAATAAGAAATATTTCTCTCTTTTTTAGATTTTTTTAAGAAGGATCACCGAACCCGAGGAGGGTTGCCTACGTATCTCATAGAGTTTAGAATTAGGTGTGCGTAGTTCCTCCAAATTGGACAGTAAAAAAAGTTTAAAGTATTGAAACTTGACTTGACAAATACATTATTTTTAAGTGTAGTGAAAGTAAAATATTTTGATTTTTTTTTATTAACCATACAAAAGAAACCTAAATAAAATTTATTCTTTTATTAAGTTGTCAAAAATCTTTTATTTTATTTTAAAGAAATGTATAATAACATCTAAAAGAATATATATTTTTGTGTTATTCTTTCGTTTTTTTTATAAAAATGGAAAGGTAACTTTTTTTTCACTACACTAATCACACTTTAATGGGTCAACTTATAAACACTTTCTAAACAAATGAATTTTCATGTAGCATAGAAAATCATCTAAGTGGTCAAGTAAGAGATGAATACTTGTCCTAGACGGACTCAATTCTTATTTCAAGTCACTAAGTCAAATACAAATTATGCAAATAAGTGGAGCCTACTAGCGGTAACCATGACCTAAAGGAGATAGGTGTCTAGACTGACTTACTCAAGTGGACAACTCGAGTCAGGGAGGGCCAACTTTTTGGTAGTAACGTTATTCCGACTTTATTACTGATCCAACCTCGCCAAATATATGTGACTAGAAATCATTCACTGGGTGTCAAGACACTCCAACTTTATCTCAATAGAAAGTAGGATGTATAGCTGCATTCGTGTGATCGTGTGTCAAGATTTTCAGAGACTTATAATGATTGTACAAAAGAAGAAAATTTAATACAATTGAACAATATAAAAGCGATAAATGAGTAGCAAGTAGCGCATTAGGCCATAAAACATCATATATCCAGTAAAATAAAATAATAAAATCAAGTAAAAGTCAATATAACAAAGCTCGAATTCTTGTTATTTCCCAGCGGGTTCGCCAGAGATGTCACACTCCTTTTTCGCATCGTGGAAGGTTTTTCCCAATTTAAGTGATGATATTGAATAGGTATTTGTTTTCTTCAGAGTCGCCACTTGGAATTGAGTTATAGTGTTCCAAGTCAACTTTTCTTTTTAATCTGTAATCAAAATGAAATGACTCTTAATTTTGGTCTGCGAAATAGAAATTCGAGTAAGGAATTCTATTGATCGAGGGGAAGGTATTAGGCATTCCTCGAGTCCCGTGGTTCTAGCACGGTCGCTTTAATTGACTTATACTTATCTTAAATTATTTGTTGGCTATATTATTATAGGCCATGATTTGCTCATATTTATTTTATTGTTAAAATTTTATCGGTCTCCATTTAGATGCATAACTTCATTCTTGGTCTTGACATTTAGAGGCATAAATGCCTTTTTTCACATCACACCTATTAACTTTATCTAAAAGTGTTATTTTAAATTGATGAAATATAATTATATTATTGGACAAGGTGCGTCACCACATTCTTGAGTTTATTTTAATGTCTCAAGAAAAAGATGTGTACCCACATTCTTAATCGAACAAATATTTTTAATGGGTCATATATCCATCCTAATGTTTAACTATTGCTAGAAAGCTTAAACGTATTGTTAGTGATTAAATTACTTCTACTATTTATATTTATAAACACTATTTACATAATAAAAGCCTAAAATCTTAAACAAATATAAGTCATTTCATATTAAAATTTGACATAGATGCATTTATATTTTTAGTATATTTAAAAGTCATGACAAGAAACAATTAAAATAAAAAATAAAAATTGTGTAACTCTTCATTTCTTGATTTTTCTAGGATAAACATTTTTTATTTTAGATGAAGTTGACTAAACAAACTATTAAAATATTTTTTTTCAGGTATTTGGTAAATTTTGGTTGGATGCAAGAGATACTTAATTAATAATAGCATATGGTACAAGATGAAAAACAATGAGATTCGACACACATAAAATTCGAGCAACTTTATAACAATGAAATCAAGTATTATATAATCATGAAAATCAAATTATACAATAAAAATTAAATGATACCTCTTGCGAAAATTCAACTCATGAAAAGAAAACAATCCTAATAAGGAACCACGAAAGCAAACCTCGAACTCAACCTCTATTTGTGATTGAAAAAATATAAAGTGGGGGTGATTTTTTTTCTTGTCCGTGTGTTGTAGTGATAAGGAAGACAAAAATAATTTGTTCTTCTTTTATTTTCTATTGGATGTTGTCTATCTATGTCATGACCCAACCCACCGGGCCGTGCGGGCACCTACATACTACCACCTAAGTAGGAGAACCTTCTTATCCCAATAGTTACATCATGCGGAAATTAAATAGAACAGGAATACATATACTAACAGAATTTTATAAGTAAGAATTTTTAATACAATTTCGGTTAAGACTTGCAAAGTAATTAACACCCCCAAAGATCTAGTCTAAACAGGTACAAGAGCTACTAAGAGTACAAACTGGACAAAATAAATAAAAGACACATCTTCCACCTTGCGAAAGGAAAAGTAGAAGCTGCTGGAGAATTCTTCGTCTGAATCTAATGAAACATCACCAACCTGCATCCAGACAATGACAAAAGGCATAGCAAGAGTAGTATCAGTACAAAACCACACGTAGTGGTAGGCATCATCGGTCAACCTGACACCCAACACATAACATAAGAAAACAACTAGTACGAATATGCAATAAGCCACTCGTTTCTCCACCTTTACCTTATCTTGAATACCTCCGAATTACACTAACACCCTTACTACGAACCACCTTCCCAGTCAACCTACTTACTAGGTTCTTGATCTTAGCCCAAAAGCATCCTAACACATAGAAGAATCCAAGAATACAACTACCAGCATTCCGACTACCCACTACGACATACCCTTACCTCTTATTTACCTTACCCAGCCCTTGCCACGTGGTACATTACATCAAGCTTGCTAACTACTAACCACGAATCCCCTTTTTCCCCAATTACTACGACCCTTGAACCGTTGGCCCTCCCGATATGTTCAGCAACAAAATCATAACACATCAAAGCAACATAATAGAACAACTGGCATATAGGTAATCTCATTCTTTCAAGAATTCCGGGGAAATACGATGTCAATTATCATGACGAACAACATATTGCTTCACAATCTCAATATATATACAATTATAACAAATCATTGGTTCTCTCGTGGAACCTAAACTCAAACTATTAGAATACCAGAACGTGGTACCCAATCCAATGTTTATGCCGGAACGTTGCAACCGATCCCATGTTTATGTCGGAACATGGAAACTGATCCAAGTTAGTGTGTCGGAACACAACACCCGATCCATTCAACAAGCCACAATCAAAATCACAAGTATATTCTCAAAATTATAAAATCAAGTCATGATTCATGGCATTCATCATTCCTCTATATCATTTAGAACTAGTGTGATCAATAATGCAACATTCGCATACATACACGTGTCATAATGAAGCAAGAGCAAACATATATCGCACAATCATGAAATTAAAACCATCACCTTAACGTATCCACCGACATAATCACTTGACAATAACTCGGTCATACTTAGCCGTAGTTCATCATCTAAGGCTTCTTCCTATGATTTAATCATCCTTTGTTCAGTGCACGAAAGCATACACATAAATCCTACCATTGATTTCATATACTACGCAATGAGCACAAATTTATAACTACTCAATTAATAAAACCTAGCCTACCTGGGCGCACGCAACTACACTGTGTTTTGGCTTCGATTCTTGTTTTTTGGAATTCACAAGGATGATCTTGACCGGAAATACGCAATCCATCAACCTCCTTATGCTAGAAATATCCCTTTCCTTCTTTCCCAAGCTTGGAGTATCCTTTTGGGGGTTTTTAGGGTGGTTTATGTCTAAATTACGTATTTTAGAAAGAAGGAGAAAATAAGATTTCATGTTATTTACATTCTACCTCGCCTATCCCACTCTAGCGCTAGTTTACTCTGCCATGGTGCCGCCGCCCTAGCGGCATCTAGCCCGCTCTGGCGGGACAGTGGCCCAATGAATTCCCCAAAGTTTTTCTTTTCCTAAATAATGACGGTTCGGGTAATTACAATAGATACCACTTTACCCCTCATTCTTCCCCGAATGACTAATGCACGGATCATTACACGTCCTATTTCAGAGTACTTCTAAACTAAAGAATTGGTCCATTATGGACTCACGACGAATGGTGACTTTTATAAAATATCAAAACATGAAATGTGTTATACTCAAAGGGCCAGTTAGGAATTTAAGGTAATACACGAATAAAGGAACGCGCCTAACTTACACAGCCTGACCCCGCCAGTGCGGCAACCCTTCCACTAAAGCGGGGCCGCGGTGGCAAGGGATCTCTTGCTGAAGCGAGATATCCGAGGTAGAAAATAACCATTTTTCCCATTTCTCCCTACACTTTTGAAAACTCTCCAAATACTCTCGATCACTATCCTCCGAACGTCAAATACAAGGTAAATTTCTCACTTTTTACTCTTTTTACTTCGTTATTTACTTAACTACGCTTGCATGACAATAAACGATTGATTTAGAATAGGTTTTTGGGATAGTTTTCAAAAATGAACATAGGTTTCTAGTTTTATAGAAAAACGTAGCATGGGAACTTCCCTTACGTCCCCAACGTCTCCACAACATCCTAGGCATAAGGATTTTGTTAAAATACGGTCGAATTGGTACCAAAATGGGTGAGGGGAGTTGAAGAGTCTGTTGATTTAAAACTCAGATTTGGGCACTATTTAGGGGTTATTTTGCTGAAATAATTGCATATTTAGGTTCTAGGATAGTTAATATACTTTGATCTGTTGTAGTTCTGTCAAAAATAGGGATTTTGGGACGAAGAGGCGCCATGATCAGGCCTGGAGTTCATCCCAGATGAAGGCCGCTCTGGCAACCTTAATCCGGCTGTGGCGGCCTCCATCATCCCGCCTTGGCGGGATTTTGGCCGTTGTGGCGGGATGAACCAGACCAGTGGCCTGCACCCCTTTAAGATGGAGAAATTTCTGCTTTCTCTCTTTAACAAAACTTTGCCTAATTCCCCGGTGCTCTAACGCGCTTATTAACGTTTTATAGGTTTTCTAAATAGAAGGCCTAAATGAAGAAAATTTGCCTTTTTTCTGGTTTCTTGATGTTACTAGTCGGGAGCGATATCATGACCACCAGAACACCAAATTCTATTGTGAGCGGGGTTTTCACTTGCTGAACTTGGAGGATAAAGCGCCTACTTTCAACGCTCGGCTCATAGAGTTTGGCTGGGCTCCACAGGAAGAGGCTCCCCCTGCTGATCTCTCTACCTGGGTGAAGGAGTTCTACGATGTCCTACATACTATTCACTGGGACGACCCTCACCCCATCATCCGCATCTGGGAACTTGACGTCCCCCTGAATGCCATTGCCCTCAATGAGGCACTAGAGTTACCTAAGGTCTCAAACGCACAGTACGAGGCCAAGCTGAGAGAGATGGACCTAGTTTGTTGAGGGATACCCTGATTGAGACTGCGCATCGGGATCAGGTATATTGGGCTACGACAAAGGGTATCACTAGCATGGACTAGTCACCTGATGCTAAGAGGTGACTACACTTGGTTACAGAAGGGTACGCCCGTCGGGCAATCGCACCGACGTGACATTCCTTCGGGCCTTGATGGTGCGTACGCCATACAAGGTATTGAGCTAGATGTGATGGCATAGATTATCTCGAAGTGGAAGAAGTTCTATCAGGGAAATAAGAAGGTGTTCTTCCTGCTTGGACTTATCATTGCGCTTTATAAGCGGGCGAGAGTGCCACTCCTCGACACTGACAAGGTACTTCCGATGGATCCCCCCTTTCACCCTCTTTTGGTTAGACAGAGCTCTACTTCTAGGAGTAAAAGGAGGAGGACCGACTTTGCTTGCAGTAGTCAGGCGGCTACCGAGGAGGACGATGAGGGAGGCGATGATGGAGCAGGCGGTGATGCCCGTCCCAGCCAGTATCAGCCCCCACTATTCGGAGCCTATGTGGATAATGGTCGGGCTATCGTCCGGAGGCGGCTGGGATGCTCATTTTCTAGTACTACTCCAGTTCCACCCAGCACCGCCTTGGAGGTTGAGATGCTCCACCTCTACTTGTGTTAGGAGAGGAGGAAGGGTTCAACGAGGGACAGTCTGATGGTCTGAATGTTGAAGACTGTCAAGGTCATCTTCTCTTGTGTTGCCCCTGACAGGGAGATTCCCCGACTTAAGCAAGAGGACTAAGCGGAGTTCCCTATGCAAAATGCGGCATGGGCTTGCGTGATACCCCTGTAGGACCTCGACTCTGATGATTACACCTCCCAGTCACAGGGGTCTTGATTTGCTTTTCTCCCTTCTTGGGCTTGTAGTTTGGTCAAAAACTAACTTCTTCTTTTTTTCTCATCGCTTTTTGTAAGCACGTGGATGCTTGTTTTTATGATTTTTTGCAGTAAATGGTTAATTATTAAGTTTTATAAATTATTCTAGATTGTTGAACACTGATTGAATTGCAGGGGTTAGCTGGGATACCATTTGGGGTCCTTATTAGGTAACTTGGAAAAAACAGAGAAGGCAGGCTGAGGTTATGCCTCGCCTCATCCCGCTCTGCCGAGAGAAATCCCTCCATGGTGGGAAATCTCCTTCCCCAGATGCCGTAACGAAAACAGAACCCCGGCCAACAATTTTTTTGGGGTTCTTCTCTTTTCTAAATTTTGCAAAGGCTCCTAGCTTTACCAAACAATTTTAGTATAATTCTCTGAGCTAGGATAAATCCTCGACTACTCCAAATCAAAACCTCGATACATGAACCAATTTGCTCTTATTAACTCAGCACCACAACCCATATATCCCCAAGATATACCCAGACCCTCACACGGTTATTATCCAAGCGCAAGTCATGTCCCGATCTTTCTTACAATCAGTTCGCAATCTATCTAGGCCCTTGCATCGAACCCAGTCGGGATCTTCCTTTCACCACAAGTTTCACAAAACTCAAGCATTTACAACTCACATAATTTAAATGGCCCAGCACGCATATTACACATAACATAATTCAGACACAAATTTACCGGGCACCCAATCATATCATCAGATATCAGCAAAATAACTTTCACATTTACAGTTAATTCAGAAAAATAAGAAGCACGCATTCACAGAATCAAATTACAACTCACAGACAAGTTTAAATTCTTAATTAGTTATTTCGCTGCATGGATAACCATTACTGATCATTCTTGTATTTAAACCGCCTTTAGGGACAAATACAAATTGGAACCTTCTCAATTCCAATTTACCTTGCTTGTGTTCCTTTAGTCGTGACCACGACATCTGGTTCACTTTGATGAGATACCAATTGGAATCGAGAAATACCAATTGGACTCAACCCATACCACAAACGACACACGCACGAAATGAGAGAAGAAGGTGGAATGACTTCCTAGAATATTTCCTAGCTTCCTGAAGATAAGATATAGACGTCAACACACTAATCCGTAAGAGTCTAGTCCATATGTTGCTCTTTTACTAGGAGACCGGTAACCTAGGCTCTAATACAAATTTGTCACGACCCAACCCACCGGACCGTGCAGGCACTTACATACTACCACCTAAGTAAGATAACCCTCTTATCCCAATAGTTACATCATACTGAAATTAAATAGAAGGGGAATAAATATACTAACAGAGTTTTATAAGTAAGAATTTTTAATACAATTTCAGTTAAGACTTATAAAGTTATTAACACCCCCAAGGATCAAGTCTAAAGAAGTACAAGAGCTACTAAGAGTACAAACTGGACAAAATAAATAAAAGACATAGCTTCCACCATACGGAAGGAAAAGTAGAAGCTGCTGGAGAATTCTTCATCTGCATCTAATGAAACATCACCAACCTGCATCCATACTATGCCAAAAAGGCATAGAAAGAGTAGTATCACTACAAAACAACACGTACTGGTAGGCATCATCGGTCAACCCGATGCCCACCGCATAACATAAGAAAAAAACTAGTACAAATATGCAATAAGCTACTCGCTTCTCCCCCTTTACCCTCTCTCGAATACCTCTGAATTACACTAACACCCTTACTACTAACCACCTTCCCAGTCAACCTACTTACTAGATTCTTGATTTTATCCCAAAAGCATCCTAACGCATTGAAGAGTCCACAAATACAACTACAAGCATTCCGACTACCCACTATGACATACCCTTACTTCTTCTTCACCTTACCCAACCTTTGCAACATGGTACATTACATCAAGGTTGCTAACTACTAACCACAAATCCACTTTTTCCCCAATTACTACGACCCCTAAACCGTTGGCCCTCTCGACTTGTTCAGCAACAAAATCATAACACGTCAAAGCTACATAGTAGAATAACCGGCATATAGGTCATATCCTCCTTTCAAGCATTCTGGGAAAATACAAAGTCGATTATCATGACGAACAACACACCGCTTCACAATCTCAATATATATACAGTTATAACAAATCATTGGTCCTCTCATGGAACTCAAACCCAAACTGTTAGCATACCGAAACGTGGTACCCAATCCAATGTTTATGTCGTAACATGGCAACTGATCCCATGTTTATGCCAGAACGTGGCAATCGATCCCATGTTTATGCCAAAACGTGGCAACCGATCCAAATTAGTGTGTCGGAACACAACACCTGATCCATTCACCAAGCCAGAATCACAATCGCAAGTATATTCTCAAAATCATAAAATCACGTCATGATTCATGGCATTCATCATTCATCTATCTCATTTAGAACTAGCGTGATCAATAATGCAAAATTAGCATACATACACGTGTCATAATGACGCAAGAGCAAACATATATCACACAATTATGAAATTACAACCATCACCTTAATGTATCCACCAACATAATCACTTGACAATAACTCGACCATACTTAGCCCTAGTTCATCATCTAAGGCTTCGTCCTATGATTTAATCATCCTTTGTTCGGTGCACGAAAGACTACGCATAAATCCTACCATTAATTTCATATACTACGCAGTGAGCACAAATTTATAACTACTCAATTAATAAAACCTAGCTTACCTGGGCGCCACGTAGCTGCACTGAGTTTTTGCTTTGATTCTTGTTTTACAAAATTTGTAATGATGATCTTGACCGGAAATCCGCAATCCATCGACCTCCTTATGCTAGAAATCTCCCTTTCCTTCTTTCCGAAGCTTGGAGCTGGCCTTTGGGGGTTTCAAGGGTGGTTTACGTCTAAATTAGGTATTTCAAGAAGAAGAAGAAAATAAAATTTCACGCTATTTACATTCTGCCTCGCCTATCCCGCTCTGGTGCCACTTTACCCCACCGTGGCGCCGCCGCCCTAGAGGCATCTATCCCGCCCTGGTGGGATAGTGGCCCAATGAATTCCCCAAAGTTTTGCTTTTCCAAATTTACAACGGTTTGGGTCGTTACAGTCTATGTTGGTTTTTTTTCTTCTTTTTTTTTCATCGTATGTGTGTGTGTTAATCCTTTGTTGATGCTCTTTTTTTTTGTCGTTTCCCTGTTGTGTATTGTGTTGTAGTATATAGGTGTAGGGGGAGGGATATATAAGGGTAATGGGGTGATGTGGGGTTGTGGGGTAATGGGTGTAGAAGTGGGGTGGTATAGTGGGTAGTGGAAGATATTTATATTTTACTATTAAAAATATTAACTGTAAAATATTGAATTATTAACTAAATATTTTAAATTAATAAAATTATAAAAAAAGTTAAATAGATAATCTAAAAATACAATTAAGAAATACTAGTTTATTTATTAATGCTAAAATTAAAAGAAAACATATAATTTTGGAAGTTTTTATTTCTT
>JAJOOO010008652.1:0-13455 GCA_029582685.1 Solanum piurae
AAATATTCTTTTATTTCTTCATAAATTTTCATAATAAAGTAGGGTATACGGGCGTATACCAAGTTATCAACTTTTTGAATCAGATTCTATGATTCTAACTCTTATCTTTATTTAAAATTTACCAACTTATTACTTATAGAACTATATTATCGATTAATATAATAATTGTCTCAATAATGATGGTTTTTAATGTTGAATTGATAAAATCTTGCTTAAAAATAATAATTAAAATAAATAAATACAGGAAAAATTTATTTAAATTTTAGGCCTCTAATTAAAATTTCGCTTTAGGCCTCGAATTATGTTGAGCCGCCCCTGCCTCAAGTTAATTTTGAAATGACTACACTTGCAAAAAAAGAAACTTTATCCTGGTTCACTTAGCCCATATTCAACCACCTAGTCATGTGCCTGCTTTTACAGCAACCATGCCCACTATAATACGGGTATAAAATCGAATCGAAAATCGAACTAAATCGTAAATTGAGTCAAATCGGAAAAAAACCCGACTAGTGGTTGGTTTGACTTGGTTTGGTATTGAAAAAAAAAACCGATTATATTTGGGTTGATTTGGAAAAACCTATAAAAAACCAACCCGACATTATAAATATAATTTTAAAATTTTATTTTATACATAAAAATATTTACTTTGATATAATCTTTAAATATTTCTTAAACTTTTTCATAGTTTGAAATAAATATTATAGTCCACAAATATTGGTAATTATAATAAAGGTTAAATCAAAATTAAATTAATACTAATGCAAAAAGAAAATCAATTCAACACTAATAATGACAAAAATATTGAATATTTGTTCTTTGGTTTTACATTGGTTTAGACAATTCAAATACATAATCTAATTTTAATTTCTTTTAATAGTTAGTCATGTAACTAATACTCCCTCCGTCCCATTTTATATGCCACATTTTTATTTTGCACTTGCATTAGGAAATGACGTAACTTTACTCTTTTACCCTTATTGAATGTTTTCTCAAGTCAACTTTATAATAAATGATGAGTACATTTTCAAAATTAATTAACTAATCTATCAAGGGTATAATAGGCAAAATATGATAATTTATGCATATATTTTATAAAATGACAAGTATTGTGGTCCAACTATTTATAGAAAGGGATGACATATAAAATGGGATGGAGGGAGTACTTATTAAACTTATTTTAGCATGATTTAGTACTTTTAAATTATGATCATTTTCATTATGACTTGATAATTTGCAATATTTGTTTTACGTGATTTCATTATTATTATTTTTTTGTTGGATATTTTAGCGTCATTAATCATATCATATTTTGTGTTATTTTCTTAAGAAACACCTTAGATAGTTGTATTTTGGTAGGACTAAAGAAATATTTGAAGTACAAGTAAATTATATGTTTGTATGAATACTTTATCGGAAAAACCCAAAAATCCAAAAAATCCGAATTTTATTGATTTGATTTGGTTTATAGATTTAAAAATCCGACATAAATAGTTTGATTTGATATTTGAAAAACTAGAATCAACCCGGCCATGTACACCCTAATAACACCTATCGATAGTTGGGCTTGGACTTTGATACGTGTTTACTCTGGAGGCCCATGAAAAAGCCCAGAAAATTTAGCTGGATCAGGATACTAATATCCTTAACCTTTCAGCAGTAGGCACACGCCAACCCCACATAGGCGAAGCCAGGATAAAGAGTTTGGAGGTTGTAAATTTCCTTTAGACTTGTCAATTAATTTTGTTAGGGGTTCACAAATTAATATACATATATATTTAATTAATTTTCTAGTATAAATACAGAATTTACGAAAAAGCTATTGATTTCATCCGAACCCACGAACCCCCACCGAGTTTCGCCTCTGAACCCCCACACATGATTTTACGACTTTGTGAATACCTGTATATTTTGGGTAAAGAATCGACCTGGTCCGGTGAGGAGACGCCCCTTTTCCCGAAGTTACTAGACCAATTTTTTCAGCAATTAAAGAATTGTATTAACTATACCAAGTACATTCATATTTTATTTTTTTCAAAATAAGTTCTATGTACAGTACCATTAGAAAATTTAATAAGGGAAACAAATCTGTCTGGTTATTAGAAGAATCAATTGTAACAGGATTGGTCCTTAGCTTCAAATTGATTTACTTGTTACTAAGACAAGTAGATTCTATTTTTATCAAGAAAAACAAATAATGTGATGTACTATAAACATTAAATGCACATGCTTTGTTGAAACAAGAGTGTACAAGTAATGGTCTAAACATTAATGCTATTTTAATTTCATTTATAGATGAAAAGAAAATTCTACATATAGTAAAAATAAAATGTGAAGGTTTGCCCGACAATTATACATAAGTAATGATGTACGTAGTGAATATCCAACCTAATTTACAAGTCGGATTCATGTAACCAGGGTACGTAAGTAGAGACAGATCTAGGATTTTCAGTTAAGGAATTTTGAATGTACTTCTCAGTATTTAAATTTGGAATCTTAAGGTGAAATTCGAATTTCCCAAATCACTGGGTCAACATCTAGCTAGTCTTGTGTTCAAGGGATTCAAAATCAATATAAATACATAATATTTTTTTACCTTGTATAGACAATATAGTTTTTATCGAAGAGGTTCGGATAAACACTCTTCTTGCGGATGATCAGTCAAACGTTCTTTGTCAGAAAATTATGAAGTCTATATAGGTAAACATATATGCCTAGTTATATATAAAAATTCTAGTACACTAGCTTTAGAAAAATTTCTAACTTCACCATTCATAGCTCTAGGTAAACATTTCTTGTCTAATATTTTGCCCACAAACCTCTTCTTTTTTTTTCTTTCAAACTAAAGTAGTGCCAGATGCATAAATATGTTGCTTAAATATTGGACTAGTTTATTCTACTCAAATTACATATTATATTCACTCCATTTCAATCAAATAAGTACTAATACTCTCTCAGTCTCATATTATTGTCAATTATTTATAACATTTGGCATGTTAATGGCTAGCAATGACATTTCATATCTTATTATTGGTAAATAAATTCCACTTGTTTCATTTCTATCATGTTTTTGATGGGTAAAGTGAAACAAGAGGATAAGCACCGAAGTTGGGTTAACGGATTCTCAAAATTGGATGGATTTGATTTTATTTTATAAGTGGAGCGGTAAAATATTAAATATGAAGTAAGATTTTAATTATATTAAGAATATATTCATGTAGGAGCTACGTAAGCGTTATATAAGATAATCAAAACGGCGACGTGATACTTAACTGTCCAAGGGCAAATATGTGCTCCAAGTTGGATGACAAAGGTAAGTTTATCAAAAAAGTATGACAAATGATAAATATAATCATCTTTCTAAAAGTATAAAGGCAAATATAACCCTTTCATTTTTAAAAATAAATTGTATCCATTGCCGCTTAAGTATTTCAAAATTGAATCACCACAACCCAAACTTCAAAAACTCAAGTTTACCTTGAAAGCCAAACTTCAAAAAATAATTGCCAAAAAGTTGATTGACTAGTCAACTTTTCAATAAATATGCTGAAAGTTTATTGAAATATGTGATCATCTCATCTTAAAGTTTAAAATATTAAAATTAAAATTCTTTTAAATTTGGATGGCGATGAGATTCCAATCCTAAGACCTCTGCTTGAGTTGATATCATGTTGAAGTGTGTAACTATTCATCTAAAAACTTAAATTATTAGTGAGAATACACTTTAATTAGTTAGTTGTATTTTCAACACAATCATTTATTATCTGAACTTAATGCAAAAATGCCTTGAAGCTTCTTGCTTTCAGATTATCTGAAAGTAAGGCAAACTTGTGCCTCAAGTTAATTTTGAAATGACTACACTTGCAAAAAAGAAACTTTATCATGGTTCTCTTAGCCCATATTCAACCACCTAATCATGGGCCTGCTTTTACAGCAACCAGGCCCAATATAACACCTATCATAATTGGGATTGGACTTTGATACGTGTTTACTCTGGAAGCCCATGCAAAATCCCAGAAAATTTAGCTGGATCAGGCTACTAATATCCTTAACCTTTCGGCACTAGGCACACGTCAACACCACAGAGGCGAAGCTAGGATAAAGAGTTTGGAGGTTCTAAATTTCCTTTAGAACCGTCAATCAATTTAGTAGGAGTTCACAAATTAATATACATATATATTTAATTAATTTTCTAGTACAAATATAGAATCTACGGAAAAGCTATTGGGTTCATCCGAACCCACGAAGCCCCACACATGATTTTATGACTTTGTGAATACCTGTATATTTTGGGTAAAGAATCGACCTGGTCCGGTGAGGAGACGCCCTTTTTCCCGAAGTTACTAGACCAATTTTTTCAGTCATTTTTTTGGCAATTAAAGAATTGTATTAACTATACCAAGTACATTCATATTTATTTTTTCAAAATAAGTTCTATGTACAGTACCATTAGAAAATTTAATAAGGGAAACAAATCTGTCTGGTTATTAGAAGAATCAATTGTAACAGGATTGGTCCTTAGCTTCAAATTGATTTACTTGTTACTAAGACAAGTAGATATTTTTATCAAGAAAAATAAATAATGTGATGTACTATAAAAATTAAATGCACATGCTTTGTGGGATTTTAACCTAACTAAGCCATTATATAAAGCAATTCACCAAAATAATACGTTTTTCTAAAATTTTACAAAACTACTATAAACGTATTCACCAATTACGTTTTAAGGTATATTTTATTTTTTAAAAGCTGACGGCGTTGGATTGATAGACGTTACTCACAGTCATGTGTTACTCCTAAAACGTTACTCAAAGTAACATTTTATACTTCTTTCAGTTAGCTATTTTTCCTCTACAGTTCTAAGTTGTTTCTTAACTTTACCTTCATTTTAAAAGTTTTTCCCTTTACAATTCTAAGTTGTTTCTTCTTTTAACTTCACCTTGCATGTCCTTCCATTCTAATTTCTATGGTGGCCTGGGGAATCGAAGTAAAGTTATTTGTTTTACAGTGTTGTCCGCCTACTTGCCAGTGAACCAAGTCCCATATTGTTAAGTGGAGACGGGCAACGAATTGGACCTATTTCTCTGATGTCGAGGAGTTAGCCTTTAGAAAATTATCTCATACCAGAAAAGATTGATTATTATTTGAATTTTATTACAATAGCTAACAGAAAGGAAATTAACATAATTGGACATCATGCACAACTGAAGATTAACACAACTGCACTAATAAAAGACTATCCGTTTTTAGTAGTATTATAAAACGTTACTATGAGTAACGTTTTAGGAGTAAAACATTACTCACAGTAACGTATATCAACCTAGCGCCGTTAGTTTTTTTAAAATGAAATATATCCTAAAACGTTACTGTAAAATACGTTTACACTAATTTTGTAAAATTTTAGAAAAACGTATTATTTTAGTGAATTACTTTATATAATGGCTGAGTTTGGTAAAAAAATCATGCTTTGTTGAAACAAGAGTGTACAAGTGTACAAGTAATGGTTTAAACATTAATGCTATTTTAATTTCATGTATAGATGAAAAGAAAATACTAGATATAGTAAAAATAAAATGTGAAGGTTTGCCCGACAATTATACATAAGTAATGATGTACGTAGTGAATATCCAACCTAATTTACAAGTCGGAGTCATGTAACCAGGGTATGTAAGTAGAGACAAATCTAGAATTTTTTCAGTTAAGGAATTTTGAATGTACTTCTCAGGATTTAAATTTGAAATCTTAAGGCGAATTTCGAATTTCCTAAACCACTGGGTCAACATTGATCTAGCTAGTCTTGTGTTCAAGGGATTCAAAATCAATATATATACATAATATTTTTTTACCTTATATAGACAATATAGTTTTTATCGAAGGGGTTCGGGTAAATACTCTTCTTACTGAAGGATGATCAGTCGAACGTTCTTTGTCAGAAAATAATGAAGTCTATATAGGTAAATATATATGCCTAGTTATATATAAAAATTCTAGAACACTAGCTTTAGAAAAATTTCTAACTTCACCATTTATAGCTCTAGGTAAACATTTCTTGTCTAATATTTTGCATACACCACCACTATACATGAGAAAAACAAGTGTGAAAGCTAAGGCAAACTCATGTAAGGAATATTATTGAGCCATGCCCCAACACAAACTAAAAAGTTACTTGAGTGGTATAGTATGGGCCTATTGTCCCATTATTATCATACCATTCATTTCATAAAACCAACTAAAGAGAATGAACATCACTATAGGAAGTGAAAATGTATCTGGGTGAGTAGGTCATAGAAAATATGGCATGTGGGGGACCTCTTCATGAATTAGAAAGCATAGGTCCCTTTTAGTGTTAGGCTGGCTATTCCCCACTTCACATACTATTTCTTGTGAATCTATGACAACAATAAAATCATTCACCTAAACCTAGCAAGAATATTGGCAAGCAGACTCTACCCCATATGGATATAGATAGACTGAATTATAGTCTTTAATGCCCTACCTTCCTTGCTGTATTAGTACCCTCCTAGGAAACATACAATATGAGCATATATACAATGTGCAATCATTTATGCAATACCACCTTGCTTACTCATGCCATGTTTGGTACTTTTTCTTGTAATAATTGCGGTGCACGAATCAGTTTGTGCGTACATATTTATGAATTAATTTCATGAGATATTTACTATTTTCTGCAAGCACAAATATCTAGTAACTCTCTATCTATCATAACTTGAACAGATGAGAAGAGATCATTCAATATTTTTTTACCTAATTGAAATTTGAATATAAGACCTGAAAATTCTCAATTTAGTTCATTGCACTTATAATTAGGGGTTTTGGCCTTTGTGTGTTTGGTATGCCTGAGTTCACTTTCTATGGCAAAAAGTTTTTTCTAGAAAATTTCTTATATTTAGTTGGTTCAGTGGAAAATATTTTCTGAAATTATACATTGAATATTAACTATAATAATAAATATTAAATAATAGTATCTAACTTGTTAGTTGGAGAAGTAATATAAAGATGAAAGTTAAAGATAATTATGAGAATGATCTTTAACCAAAGGCATTTTTTCTCCCCGTAACGTATTTCAAATGGTTCAAAAATACCCTCCATCCATCTTTTAGTTTAAAAATGCCCTCAACATTTTTTTAAGATTTAAAATTACCCTTTTTTAACAGTCTGTTGACATGGCAAATAATGAGTCATTAAATTGGATAAATGGCTTTCATCTTATTGGTCAACATATCAATTTCTTCTCTATGTTTTTGCACATGGCCGCACTACAAACTTGATTTTGATAAATATCGGATGGAGATTCTGTAGGTTTTCTAGTTCTATTATAAGCAAGTTCTTGAATTCAATTTGTTTGGCATATATTGAAGAAGCTATCTTGAAACTTTAGTCGTTTAGAATTCAAATTCCTCATTAGAAACTTGAATGGAGGGCATCATGGTTAGGCAGAGGATTTCAAGCATATAGCCCTTGAAATGTTTGTATCGGATATCAGCAAACACGTAGCTTAATTATTTCTATAATCTGATAGTTGAAGTTGTTATGTTGATGGCTTTACAGACAAATACAATAATCATAATTTGCCTTAATGATGCTTATCGAGCTCACCACAACGGATAGGTATAACAAAATTAAAAACACCACGCACTATCTTGGAAAAGGTTGGCGTTATCCATCCTCGGCGACTACTACAAAAAAAGGCTGAGAATCATGCTAAAATGGAGTTCAAGGATATGTTGAGTTAATATGTAAATGGATTTGAGTTTTTGTAGCATAGATGGGTCGGGTTGTTGGGTTGAATTTTAAAAAAAATAAGGTGGACCAATAAGATGAAAGCCATTTGTCCAATTTAATGGCTCATTATTTGCCATGTCAGCCAACTGTTAAAAAAGGGTAATTTTAAACCATAAAAAAACGTTGAGGGCATTTTTAAATCAAAAGGTGGAAGGAGGACATTTTTGAACCATTTAAAATACGTTAAAGGACATTTTTAATAATTTTTCCTTTGTTATTTACCAAACATAAAAAAAAATGACGTCCTCGTAAAAAATTATTCTTCTAAGATGACTTCACTAATATGGACCACACCACCTCGAATAAATTATATTGAGAAGTGGTAAAAAAAATATCTATATTATATATACATATATATAATTATTATTATTTTCGAAAATAATAGTGAGAAAATAAGCTCCATTTTGTATCCTTTTACCACTTCTCAATATAATTTTTTTTTACAACTTATGTTCTCACCCTCATCTGTCATAGTAACAAAAATGACAAATAATATGTTTATCTCAAAACTTATTATATACCAGTAATACCTTAAATTTTGTGCATTAATAATATATATATATTTTTTATTAAATTAACCTACCACAACAATTAAAAGTTTATTGCACCCAACAATCAAAAAAATCATTTTTCTTTCTTCTGATATGTCATATGAAAATAATAAAAACTTACTACCACTACGAAATAAATATGAAAAATTGTTTGAAGCGTACACAACGAATCAAAGATACGATGGAGCATTTAAATATAAATTTTGAATGTTGTAACTAAAACCCCAACACATCTAAACACCCATTTAATTTTCTCAAAACTAATTTTAACTCGATTCCGCTGCTACTACAATCTCGAAAAATGAAGGATCTAGCAGAAAATTTGATTAAAAAAAAATACTCGAAAGTTGTCTCCACACCAAACAAAAAATACCAAAAAACAAAACAAAAACATAAAAAGATATCATGATGATATCCATAAAGATCCAAAATAACAAAAATACAAACAATATTTCATCATAAAGTTCATCAATATATCCTATCATCTGTACAATCTGCATGGATGCCACGTGTCACACCTTCAAGCTTTGATACGCCACCGCAACTTTAATTAATTTGTTTCATAATTACTCTCTTCGTTTTAACACCCATATATCAAAAATATTTTTTTCCATTTTACGTGTCTATTTATGACTAAAAAGACTTTAATTACTTCTTAATTTTCCAAACTCCACAAAATGTAAAAAAATGAACACCTATTCATATATACCATTGATTACTCTCCGTGGACATTTTCTATTTTATACCCTAATTAAGAAATTATTAATAAATTGATTAACTTTTTCATATTAATTAGTCCTTTGAAATTCTTTTAAAATTTAATAAATGATCAAGTACTCTCTTCATTCCTATTTATATATTTTACTATTTTAAAATTTTCAGATTTCTCAAGAAATTAAGTAAATTTATCTAAAAAGGAACTGTAAATTTATTTTTAATTTCAGGTTCCTCAAGAAACTTAAGTAAATTCATCATAAAAATAATATTATTTATATATAAATTTTATAAAATGACAAAGTATTAAAGACATCTATTTTTAAGATTTTATGAAATGACAAAAATATTAAAGACACGAGGAGCGTAAATATGAAACAAATATTTTTTTAATTAGTACAAGGATATGAAACAAAATTCACTAATCCAAATAAACCCAAAATTCACACGAATTATATCGATCCTCCCTTTTCAGCAACTGGCACGGAATTGTACGAAGTTCAAGAATTTTATCTAAAAACAAACAAAGGATATAACAAATCCACATTTTATTTTTTCAAAAAATACTATAAATAGCATTGAAGAAAATCCCATTAATTCCACTCCACCAGAAGCAGTTAAAATAAGAGGTCAAATTATACAAAGGCAAGAAATTATTGCGCCATTGATTTAATGCAAAAGGACTACTAATATATATAACAACACATAAATAGTGGATTCAACATTAAACTTTAATATAACACAATAGTACCCTCACAATCTCACCTTCAACAAAATGGAAATTGAAATTGAAAATTACATCTTCATAATCAAGAGACGACCCAGAAATCTTACATTCATTAAAAATAAGGCAAAAAAAAAATCTAATAAGCTTTCAGAATTAGTAATAATAATAAAACAGTCACACATCTTCATCTTCTTCGTCTTCCTCCATCTCATATATACACAAAACACTCTTATTCTTGTTGGATTATATATGGATGGTGCAGCAGCAACTAGTAAATTAAACCGTACACTTAAAACTTGTATATACAAAAATCATCCTTTCTCAAATCTCAATAATTTCTTCTGTCATCATCAACAATTGTTTAATTTGTAGGACCACAAAAAGCGAGCTCCATCAATGGCCCATGAGCTCCATAACTTTTTTTTTTCCTTTTCAAGTCAGTAGGTCATTGACCCACCCCAGATCTGGTCCTCCACATAATCCACTGTCACTGTAAAATCTGTTTGTAGCATTGTTATTATTCGGCTCTTCAACAAAGCTCAACCTCGAGCTCGAAACAGGGCTAGGAGATGGAAATTCCCTTGTGTAGAATTTGGTTCTCGAATTTGAAATTGGACTTGGAGAAGGAGTTGAAGGCGAAAGAAGGAACTGCTGCTGATCATCGTAACTATTATTGTTGTTGAAATTCACATCCAGCCATGGTAAATTCCCATCAAAATTAACAGAATGAGAATGAGCAGCAGCTGCTGCTGAAGAATTTGGTTCATGATTCACATTCATAGCTTCCAATGAGCTAACCAATTCAGTAAGTGCATCTTTGTAACTCATCAGCCCAGATGGATCCAGCT
Organism: Solanum piurae; assembly: GCA_029582685.1. NCBI lineage: Eukaryota > Viridiplantae > Streptophyta > Magnoliopsida > Solanales > Solanaceae > Solanum > Solanum piurae. The sequence goes on from JAJOOO010008652.1 coordinate 10,641, forward strand.
GACCCATTCCAGAGGACGACGACTCAACACTCCCAAAACGATCGGTGTAACGCGACATAGGAGAAGAAAACTGGTTTCGATTGGCAGGGGAAAGAGGCGGTGAGAGGGACGGAGACATAGGGGGTGAGATATGGGACATACCGATTAAAGTAGAAGTTGGGGAAGCAGAAACAGAATGGCAATAAACACAACAATGGTTCAGATTTCGGTACTTTTTCTCAATTGGGGAATTATTCAAATTCTTGGGTGATGAACCACCTTCGTAACAACTAGGTGGAAGAACACGAAGCTGCCTCGGAGTATGTGCAAAGAAACAAATCTTGCGTTTGCAGTTTTTCCCATCTTTGCATGCTTCAGTCCTATAACGAGTTGGGTGAAGCCAACACTCAAACACCCCATGTGCAAACTCACAATTATCACCCCTGCTACAATTCCCCTTTCGAAATTCCGAACAAACCGTCCCGGAATAATGAAACCTCCTCGGATCCCTCCGTCTAGCCTTCTCACCAGGATGAGCAAACGGACAATCAGTCCAATCGTGGCTCCGGCTACGGGTACACCGCCTCACTTTAAACTCGTACATACGAAAATGGTCAGACGAGTACGGATCATCATCGTCATCATCATCCAAACTGTTATAAGGTAAAAATTTCTGAAAAAGAGCGTCAGATTCAGTTCCCAACCCGCCAACAGACTTTGGTGAATCCATAAACTGGACATCAGAAACAACATGATCCATTGATGAAAGAGTAGAACGTCGGCTTAGTAATTTTCTCGGGGGAATATCAATGTCACGAAGAGATTTCTTGTAGAGTTGGTGAGAGGGATGAAATTTGTGGTGGTGCAATTCAGCACAAAGGCCTTCCATGATTGAAAATGGAGAAATTTTTATAAAGTGAATTATTTTGTTAATGGGAGTGTGTTGGAGAATGAGGGAGACATGAAAAAAAGATGTGAACAAAGGGATGATTATATAGTAAACAAAACAAAAAAATGAAATGAATATTTTTGAAAAACACAATTATTTTTTAGGGTGACGAGGATGATGTGAGTGATGGGCAAGGAAGTGCGTGGCTGAATAGTATTAGGGATTGACATGCAAAGAGAGATATGTGGCAGCTCCATACATAGTTCTTCTGCATGCAATATTAGTTTTTTTGTGAAAAAAATGACAATATTCTTTCTATTATTTGTTTTTTTTTATATACTCTCATGTTTCAATTTGTGTGATATACTTTGATTTCTAACTTTTCATGTGATTTGTTTAAAAATCATTAGATTAAAAAACGTTACGTTTGTTATATTATTAAGTAAATTTTGTTTTTTTGTTTTTTATATGTATCACGCATTTGGTTTCTAATTTGATTTTTTTCATTTTTAACTTTTTATGTGACGTGTTTAAAAATTATAAGATTAAAGAGCGTTACGTTTGTTATATTATTAATTTAAAATTATTATTTTTTTGGTTAATTTTATAGGTTAAATAAATTAAAATAGAGAAAGTATTTTTTTTTAAAGTTTGGTTTTCTTTTAAGATAGGTTATGTCCTCACATGGGGGTAGCTGGGAATCTTACTTCTGTTAATCTAATTTCACCTCTTTTCTAGTTTTTTAATCTTAGTAGAATCTAATATTGTTCGATTAGAGTTAAAATCTCACCTAATTAAAGGGTTTTGGTCTGGATGACGTTCATGATAGAAGACAAGTTTATAAAAAGGGGTGCAAAATTATATTTTAGGTGAATTTTATATCGGAATGATAGAAAAAGTTTGAAACATTACAAAAATGATTTTAGAATTGACTGTTGATGTATTTATTGAATTAAAATTTGAAGGATATATTTATATAGGCTTAGATTCAAAACGGACCATAACATAATAGTTGGAGTAGAGTTGCTACACAATTTGATTAAAAAAAATATATTTTTCAAAACATTGGTGAATTTTTTTTTTACTTATTTTTTAAAATTATTATTGTACAAATTTCTTTTAAGATAGTTGTGACTCGTACAGTCGTACTATCCTGTTGGCATCCATCCTCCGTGAATCTATTTTTTCACCTCTTTTTATTACTCCTTGAATAGCGTGTTATTTATTTATTATATTATATAATAAATTAAAATAATGGATAAGAGGTTTCAATTGTTTTTTTCATTGAAAATTTAGTAATTTATATTATACTATAAATTATTGAATTTTTGACATAAATAAAACCATCTGAAAAAAATGTATTGAAATGAGGCGTTATTAGCGTCATAGTTATTGAAATGTATTGAAATGATGCGTTTTTGGAGCTTGAGTAATTTTATTAATGGTGAAAAGAATTTTTTAACTATTATATTCATTTTTCATCTATTACTGTAATATATAATACGTTTCAAAATATATTGAAATCATGTGTTGTGCCTTAATTATGAATTTTAGGTTTACCATTTTTTGAATTTTAGTCATTTTCATTAATGGTGTAAAGACTAACTAGATTTTTTTTCTCATTTATTACCGTAACATATAAAATCTTGAAAGGACATGAAAAATAATATAATTCAGTGGTAGACTGTCCTCTTAATATGTCGAAAATCATGAAAATATTATTTTTGCGAAAGGTGTCTATTTGATATATTTTGAATTACTAAATAATGCTAAAAATTCTTTATATGAGTTAAAACCTTTATTTTCTAAAATCTTTTGATAGAATTTTTAACTCAACTACTATTGCCCCAGTGAACTTTATTTTTGGAACTTACTTTTACCCTTTTGTACTTTTTCTTTCCTCTAGAAACTACAAGAGGAAACATTTTAAGATGCCACAAAGTGTAT
>JAJOOO010008653.1:0-27556 GCA_029582685.1 Solanum piurae
TGATACAAGACTATATTGCTTCTTTCATCAAAGTAGGAGATAAGGTTGGTGCTTCTAAATTTCTAAAGTTCTACAATTGTTTTCAATAATGTGTTTGTGTCCATCTAGTACTAATACTTAGCTTTAATTTTGTGATAATTTTTTTGTGTCCATCGATTATTTGTTAAGCATAAGTACCAACACTAGTTGATCTTATTGATGACAAAATTGATTTTCTTGCAAGATCGATTTGTGTCCATCTAGTGTTGATATTAAGCTTTAGTTTAGGAATAATGTGTTTGTTTATCATAAGTCACTACTACAAAAGAGGGCTTTAGCGGCAATACAAAATAGCATTAGTGGCCTTAACAATTACCACTATATTCTTTATCGGCCATTGATCTTTAGCCGGCGATTTAGGCGTCGGCAAAGCCTTTGGCTGACTTTCTTACAAAAGCTGGTAAAAGGTAAGAGTTATGTTCATGAAATTATTAATCTTCCATTGGTAGAAAATCTTGCTTTACACCTTCTACATAAGCAACTAGAAACTAGTTTAAAAGCTCCATAAAATGTTTTTATTGCATTATGATAAATGATAATATAGTTTGCTAGTTTGTCTACCTTAACTTCTCATCTATACTGTTTCCTTTTATTCTTCTCTTCTATCACTTCTTTGTTATTTGATACCAATGATGAGGTATCAAATTTCACTTTGACTAGATGATTTTTAATATTTGGATAAAACCAAAAGTTTATTCTGATCTTTAAAGACCTTCACAGAGACAAAGTAGTGAGTTGTAAACATTATTTTTAACATTTTTGCCACTCAAACTCCCTCAGTGATTGTATGAAGCAATAAGCCTAACAAATTGAAAACATGTACTAGGAGTTTTTACAATTAATGGAATAAGACATCCCTAGCAAGACACACTAAATGACCAACTAACAATAAAATAAAAATTAAGAGTACGTCATACCTGGACAAATAATTCAAAAATAGTTAAATTCATATTTGATTGTGGTAGATTCAATCAAGACCATAAATGTGCATCAATGACACTCAATTTTGTTTTTGAGAAATTATGAGATAACATCTACATTAGCAAAGAGAGAAATAAATTTATAAAACAATATAGGAAGTAGAGGAGGAAGTGATTCAATCAGTTGGCCATCTATTTAACAGAAACTAGATATCCAAATCACGATTCAACAATCATAAATAATGTAGTTTAGTTGGTGAATTAATTAGTTGTTGGAATTAAGTCAAAACTAAACTAGTTAAATTTAAAAAGTTGTTAAGTTGTTTAAATAAGTTAAAATTAATAATGTGGTTTAGTTGGTGAATTTAGTTGTTGGAATTAAGTCAAAACTAAACTAGTTAAAGTTGTTAAGTTGTGTAAATAAGTTCAAATAAATAATGTGGTTTAGTCGGTGGATTTAGTTGTTGGAATTAAGTCAACATTAAACTAGTTAAAGTTATTAAGTTGTTTAAATAAGTTAAAATAAAATGTAATTTAGTTGGTGAATTAATTAGTTGTTGGAAATAAGTCAAAACTAAACTAGTTAAAGTTAAAAAGTTGTTAAGTTGTTTAAATAATAAGTTAAAGTAAATAATGTGATTTAGTTGATGGATTTAGTTGTTGGAATTAAGTCAATACTAAACTAGTTAAACTTGTTAAGTTGTTTAAATAAGTTAAAATAAATAATGTGGTTTAGTTGGTGAATTTAGTTGTTGTATTAAGTCAAAACTAAACTAGTTAAAGTTGTTTAAATAAGTTAAAATTTAATATCTATAGTTAAGTCTTTAAATTTTGATTTAGATACTTTTGAATGTTATTTTAAGTTTGTTGTTTCATATTTTGTGTAGATTGTTTATAATTGTGTGTGTTTGATTGGGCTGAATAGTGTAGAATTGAATTAAATTTGCGGGTGGGCAGCAGAGTTTCTACTGTCAAAAAATTTACAGAAAAAATGACGGACAGCGTGATTTTGTTCCTCGCTTTTCAGGTATTTTTAATTTTTAAGAAAACCCAGAAAAACGACAAACAGCGTGGTTTTGTTCGTCGCTTTTCAAGAATTTTTTTTAAAAATAATTTCCAGAAAAATGACGGACAGGGTCCTTTTGTCTGTCGCTTTGCTGGGATTTTCAAAAATAAAATTTCTACAAAAGCGACGGACTGCGTCGCATTTTGGAAATTAAAAAAAATGAAAATTAAAATATAGCGACGGAGTCCGTTGCTTTTGTTAAAAAAATTCTAAAAAAAAAAGTCAAAAAATGACGCAGTCTGTCGCTTTTTAAAAAGCAACGAGTTAAAAAGCGACGGAACTGACTGCGACGCTTTTCCATCGATTTTGACCAAAAGAGTGACGCAGTCCGTCTCTTTTGGCCGTCATTTTTTGGCAGTTTTTAAGTAGTGAGTTCTAAAGTTGGTCACCATTAAAAAGACTTCTAAACGAAAGAATTATCAATTCATGCATCAACACTATTAAAGAATTACTTAATTATTAATCATACGTTGTTAATTGCTCATGATTCCCACAACCCTATTTATGGATTTAGCTACTCATGCTTGAAAGAACACAATTCATATTTTTAGATGATGAATTCATGAACTTACGTATTGAGTAGAAGAAACCCGTAATCTCCAATTGAATATTAAAGAAAAAATCTTTATGAACCGAAATTAGGAAATCCAATTGCCAAAGTTTGCAAGTTAATTCCCAAGAAAATACCAAGAACTAAAATTATGCAATGGTGTCTAACCCCCAAAAATGAGGTTTACATACCCTATTTATAGAAAAACTTGTCCTAAACAAAAATGAAATGAAATAAGGAAATAAAATTTTTGGACGGGGCTTTGATCGGCGAGACTGAGCTACGGACCGTGGATCGACCTATGGTGAGAAGGTCCCTTCCGTAGCTTGATACTTAGAACTTTTCCATAGAGCCGGAACCTTCAACTTTCAAACACAAACGATGGGTGTGCAGTACAGACCGTAGGTTGACCTACGGTTCGTGGGTCCCCTTCCGTGGATCCACACTTGGAACTTTTCATCAGGTACTGGAACTTCAACTCCCAGTGATCATTGACGGATGTACAGGATGGCCTGCGGATCAACCTACGCTCCGTCACTCGCCTCCGTAGTTCCACACTTAGTCAGACTTCCCTGATGATCATTCCACGCCTACCCACGACAGACTCTGACTGGACCTCCAGTCCGTAGGTCACCTCCGTGGGTGGCTCCTTCTGCAGAATTTCAGCTGTCATCTCTCTCGACCTCGTCCAAGCCTATTTTGTGCCAATATAACACAATAAACATTAGTTCTAATATAAAATGGCCCTAGACACACACAACTCTTAAGTGAAATGTATTAAAATACCGTAAACTCATGGTATATCCGTTCTTTACACCAATAAATTGGGCTTCATTGATAAGGTATAGTAGTACTTCATCCATGGATAGTTTTCATCCATCGAGTCCCTTTAGAATCCAAATTTCAAAGAGAGAAAACCCCAAATGTTAGGGTTTGATTCTAAAGTCATGAGTTCCTTTCAGAAACGATTCTAATACTTGAATTATGTTATATTTAGTATGAATTGATGATTCCTATGATTTTTATGATGAATCCCCAAGGACCCATAAAATCCCCATATTACTCAATTGTAATTTATGATGTGGGTCTTTGTTGATGAAAGAAGAATGTTATGAAATTATGCATGTAGTGACTGGGTTACTTGAATTATGATGATATCCATGTCTAATGTATTGAATTCTAGATGTGCTGATTTGATATGAGCTTTGAACCTTGTAAGGGTAAAGTATGAGAGTGATGCATGTTTTTATGGAATCTATGTATATGTTTTAGGAACACTTAGTGAGTGAAGTGTCTATGATTATGATATAGATTATGTGTTGTTGAAATGATGTTCTTGTAACACCATCTATTCTAGCCAGACCAAAAATGCAGATTTCACAAGTTGTCGGTGCCACCAACGATTCCACCTACAGACCGTAGGTTGACCCACGTCCCATAGGTGGGGTCCGTGGATGGCCACATGCATCTCCCTCCAAGAAATCCCAGAATAATTCTCTTAAGGTCGACCCATGGCCGGACCTACGGACCATAGGTCAGACCCTGGGCCATGGTCTTAGTCCGTGGATCAACACCCTCAGCAACCTCTCTCTGAAGACAAACGACGGTTGGCCAGGACGGACCGTCGATCTGTCCACAGTCCGTCGGTCAGGGGTCGTCGGTTGCTTCGACAACTTTTAAGTTGGGGTCATTTTGGTTTGTTCCTTATGCGTTGGACACCTAAACTACATTGTTTAACCCTAAACTATGTCATTTTAGTTAGTTTTAGCCTAGTGACCTAATTAGAACTTACCCTAGTCTACTCATTCTCCAAAAAATCATCTAGTTGAATAAGAAAAGGGAGAAAGAGTCGTCCAACCCTCTACAAGAACGTAACAAGGTTTCCTCTGGTTTCAGCCCCGAAATCGAAGGATTTTTTCTGTGAAATTCATCACCAGGTATTTGGGATTTCACTAGTGGGTTCATTCCATCCACTAGGTCCCTAAAATTCAGTCGGATTCTTGATTCTCTATATCATGTTTAGACCTACGCATTCTAGAACTTCAAATTATCATTGTGATTCAGCTTTTAGACTAATCCAAATAAGATTATCATGTTTTTTGAGGAAGTTTTGCTTAGTTCTTGCATGAAACTCAGAACCCTAGTTGTGTAGATTTGTTTAGTTCATGAATTACACTTGTTATGTCAGTTTATTCAGTTATACATGCTCCAGTCAAGAATGTTTCATCATCAGTTCATTAATGTTGCACTTTCAGTTAAGTATGCCAGTATTTTGAGCTATTTAGTACTACAAAAATTCAGTTATAATGTGTCACTTACATAATCAGTTGGGAGTAGGCTTAATACAGAGTGGACTAAGGGTCAGTCACCTCATAGTCCCAGAACTACCTGCCCCTGTAGGTTAAGTCCACTCTATGGGCAACATATTTAGTGATCACGCCAGTCATGCCTTTATACCCCTGACAAGGTATATTGGGTCCTCTCGATAGGGTTATACATCGAACTCCACGGATAGCTCTCGTTGTTTTATGTCGGTTAATAGTAGCTCCAATAGTCAATTATAGTTTAGTATTCAGTCTCAGCATGTCATGTACTTGGTCATTGAATTTTTGTTAGCTCGGTATTCAGTATTTAAACCATGTTCACATTATATCATTGCTCTTATTTCTTTGTTCAGTTATGTATATGTTGTTCAACTTTATCCGATCATGCATGCTCAGTACCTTTCAAGTACTAACGCATACTCTGCACTACATTTTTTCGTGATGTAGGTTAAGGTCCTCAGCATTCAGATCATGCATACATCAGTTCCTGATCTCTAGTTCAACAGTATTAATGGTGAGTCCCGATTCTTTGAGGACGATAGAAATGTTTCCTTTTTACATTCAATCTTTTAGTTTCAGTTATTCTAGAGTTTGCTGGGAGCATGTCCCAGCATCTCTAGTCAGTTAGAGGCTTTTATTCAAACATAGTTAGATTTAGTTTTAGTTTGAGTTTGATCTTTCATTTGTCATTGAACTTAGTTTTATATATTCAGATTTAGAATGAGTATTCCCCATTATTTCCCTTTATGTCATGTTTTAAGCTTATGCTCAGAATTAACTTATTTCAGTTATCATAGTATGCTTATGATATGCTAGCAGGGTTAGCTTAGGATCACTCGTGATCCTAAGTCTGGTTTTAATGCCTAGGGGTAACCTCGGGGTGTGACAAACTTGGTATCAGAGCATAAGGTGTAAGAGTACTAGGATTAATGAAAAGTCGTACTAACTAGAGTACCTTTCCTGAGTGTGAAGCGCGCCACACCTATGAAGGGGAGGCTATGAAGTGTTTTATGAAAATCAGACTTTCTTGATATTCATATCATGTGTGGGTATGACCTTCTTTCTAACCATCTTTATGCATTTTCAGATCATGCCTCCGTGTAGAGCTCACCCAAGGAATGCTAATGTACGCAATCCTGATACAGTTCATCCAGTCCTAGACTAGGAAGTTTTGAATGCAAAGTTTCAGAACGCCATTCAACTTTTGACCCAGAGTGTAGCTAACCAGAACAATCAGAAGGTTCCAGTTCCTGCAAATCCTTGTGGTGGATCAGCGGCATCTAGGGTCCGTGATTTTGTTAGGATGAACCCACCTGTGTTTCTAGGGTCACAAGTTGGTAAGGATCCCAGAACATTATAGATGAGGTCAAGAAAATCTTTGGAGTGATGCAAGTGACTGGAAATGATAGGTTAGAGTTGGCGTCCTACCAGCTCAAGAATGTGGCTCACATTTGGTTCACTCAATGGAAAGAAAACAAGGGTGAGAATGGCACTCTTATGACATGGGATTGTTTTACCGGAGCTTTTATGGATAGGTTCTTCCCAAGAAAGTTGAGGGAGGGTAAGGCTCAGGAATTCATGAATTTAAGACAAGGTTCTATGTCAGACCAAGAGTATGGACTTAAGTTCACCTAGCTCTCCAAGTATGCTCCACATATTATTGCCAATTCCAGGGCGCAGATGAGTAAGTTTCTATTTGAGGTATCTAACTTGGTTAGAAAAGAGTGCAGAAATATTATGTTGCTGGAAGATATGAACATCTCTAGGCTCAGCAGATTGAGGAAAATAAGCTTAGGGAACATGCTAAGGATAAAAAAAAAGGCTAGGACAAGCAACTATGAGTACTCTTAGTAGAAATTGGGTGACGGAAATCGCTCGCAGTTTTAGCAAAGGTCTTCAGCCCCACCACCTTCATCAGCTAGTGTCCGTCCTCCAGGTTTTGATAGCATAAAAAAGGTAGGGCATCAGGCTCTAAGTCTCAGGGGAGTGTTTCAGTTACTAGGACCTACACAACTTGTCCAAAGTGTGGTAAAAACCATCCAGGCGAGTGTCTTGTAGGAAAATATGGATGTTTTGGGTGTGTTAAGACACGTCACAGATTGAGGGATTCCCATTCTTCTAAACATGTACAAGGAGATAACAATGATAGGGCTCAGTTTACAACTTCAGCAGCACCAACAGGTCGCTCGACTCACTAGGGTACTTCATATGGTATAGGTTGCGATCAGTGCCAGAACAGGTTGTCTGCTTTCCAGGCTCGCCAGGATCAGGAAGATTCTCCTGATGTGGTTACTGGTACGTTGTGAGTCTTTCATTTAGATATTTATGGTTTGTTAGATCCAGGGGTTACTCTTTCCTCTGTAACTCCTTATGTAGAAGTAAACTTCGGTGTCAATCCGAAAACTCTCTCAGAACCCTTATCAATCTCTACTCCAGTCGGTGACCCAGTTATAGCAAGATGGGTATACATAAATTTCCCTGTCATAGTCTCTTAGAAAGTCACCTCAGCAAATCTTGTAGAGTTAGAAACAGTAAACTTTGATATCATTATAGGCATGTATTGGTCACATTTCTATTATGCCTCAGTCGATTGTAGAACTCAGATCGTTCGTTTTCATTTTCTAGACGAGCCAATCTTAGAATGGAAGGGTAGTAGCCTAGAGACTATGGGTCAATTTATTTCTTACCTTAGGCCAAAAAGATGATCTCTAAGGGTATCTCTATCATCTAGTTCCAGTTAATGATTCAAACTACAAAACTCCAACTCTTGAGTCAGTTCCAATAGTTAATGAGTTCCCAGAAGTGTTTCAAGAAGATCTTCTCGGAGTACCTCCCGAAAGGGAAATCGACTTCCAAATTGATCTCTTTCCAGATACCCAGCCTATTTTTATTCCTCCTTATATAATGGCTCCATCTAAGCTTAAGAAATTGAAAAAGTAGTTGAAAGACCTTCTAGATTAGGGCTTCATCAGGCCTAGTATTTCCCCATTGGGTGCACTAGTGTTGTTCGTCAAAAAGAAAGATGGGTCTCTCAGGATGTGCATTGACTATCGGTAGTTGAACAAAGTCACAATCAAGAATAAGTACCCTATCCCCAGGATTGATGACCTATTTGACCAACTTCAGGATGCTAGTCATTTCTCGAAGATAGAACTCAGATCAGGTTATCATCAACTCAGAGTCAGAAATAGTGACATTTCAAAAACATCCTTTAGAACCTGGCACGATCATTATGAATTTGTAGTTATGTCATTTCGACTAACCAATGCTCCTGCAACCTTCATAGATTTGATGAACAGGGTATTCAAGGAGTATTTGGACTTGTTTGTTATTGTATTTATTGATGATATCCTCATTTAATCTAAGAATGAGGGAGAACATGCGACTCATTTGAGGTTTGTCCTACAAACTCTCAAGGATCGCCAGTTATTTGCTAAGTTTAGCAAATGTGAGTTTTGGATGCAATCTATTGCTTTTCTTAGGCATGTAGTATCTAGTGAAGGCATCCGAGTGGATTCTCAGAAAATAGAAGAAGTGAAACAATGGTCCAGACCTACCTCTCCTACCGTTATCAGAAATTTCTTAGGTTTGGCTAGTTATTATAGAAGGTTCATGGAAGAATTTTCATCCATAGCTTCTCTATTGACTAAGTTAACTCAGAAAAAGGTTAAGTTTCAGTGGTCAGATGATTGTGAGAAGAGCTTCTCATAACTGAAAAGTAGGTTGACTACAACTCCTGATTTCACTCTACCAGAGGGTTCAGATGGTTATGTGATCTATTGTGATGCACTAGGTTATGTGTTGATGCAGCGAGGTAAGGTCATCGCATTTACTTATAGATAGATTAACGTGCATGAGAAGAACTATCCAACTCATGACCTCGAACTTGCAGCTGTTGTATTTGCCTAAGGATCTGGAGACATTACTTGTATGGTATTCACGTAGATGTGCTCACAGACGATAAGAGCCTTCAGTATGTGTTCATTGAGAAAGAGTTGATTCTTCGCCAGAGGAGATGGCTTGAGTTCCTCAAGGACTATGATATGAATGTGCTTTACCATCCTGGTAAGGCCAATGTAGTAGAAGATGCTCTTAGCAGACTATATATGTGTAGTGTAGCACATGTTGAGGAAGAAATGAAAGAACTAGCAAAAAATGTTCACCGGCTTGCTCACTTAGGAGTTCACCTTATGAGCATATTAGATGGTGGTGTGACAGTTCAGAATCTTCATTGGTAGTGGAGGTTAAGGTTAAACAAGACACTATCCTATATTGCTTCAACCGAAGGGTGTAGTTCATCAGCAGAGAAATGATGCTTTCTCCCAATAGGGAGATGGTGTGCTTTGCTATTAGGGTCGTTTATGTCTTCCTAAGGTGGGTGAGTTGAGACTACAAATTCTTGTAGAAGCCCATAACTCCAGGTATTCTATTCATCTAGGTGCCATTGTGATGTACAGTGACTTGCGGGAAGTCTTTTGATGCAATGGCATGAAGAGGGATATAGCAGATTTTGTGGCTAAGTGCCCTAATTGTCAGCAAATGAAGGTCGACCATTATAAACCAGGGGGTATGACTCAAAAGATCACCATTCCTACATGGAAGTGGGAAGTGATAAACATGGACTCCATTACACGTTTACCAAATACTCGCTATTGAGTCCGAGATTTGGACTTATTTAGGGCTTTATTTGTATAGATTTAGTGTCCTAAAATGCTTATTTTGTGCCAATAACTGATGTTACATCCTTGATTTCCAGGTATATTGATTGAGGAACAAAGCAAGGACACTAATTTGCAAAAAGGATCGAAGCGAGCTCAAAGAAAGAAGAAAAGCAAGACTGGTGATAGCCAAATCCATTTGATGAGTCGTCGAACGACTGCTTGACCGCCTAAACTTCCAGTGTGCCAAGCCCTGATGGAAAGAACCAGATTGACGAGAGAAAGGAGCAGTTGACAGATCGCTTAGTGGTTCCGCGATGTAGCGTTGGATCGACCAAAGTTACAGACCTTGAGGATGTTGAAGGTCAAGGTAGAAGGAAAATGGCATTAACCAAAGGGAGGATTGCCGAGTGGATCAGTGATTTTTGCATAATCAAGGCACAATTTCCAATACAAGTGTCTACGATCGTGCACTAGTATAATAACCCAACCAAGAGTTGGGGTCGAGTCCTAAGGGAGTGGTGGTGAAAATTTATAGAAAAATAAAATTTAGTTTTAATTAGTCATAGCTAAAAACATTTTCAAATATAAACATATTAAATAAAGGGGTGACACAAGCGTCAATTATCAATGGGGGTTTTTCACAAGTAAACAAAAACAGCAAAAACAGTGAAAATAAAGAAAGAAACTAATATGGAGATGGGATTCTTGGAATGTGATAGGAATATGGGATAGACTAAATCATTTGGTACATGCTTTTGGTAGTAAATTCATTGAATATTTGTGACTAGGCTAGACTATAGTGGGGATAAATTCTCACTCGAGCAACTTACCCCGAATCAAATGGGTTCCTCTCGGACACCCACTTACCGCATGAAGAACAACATCCGCCTTAGGACACTCACTCTCTCGAGCTGAGTGTGTGGGAATGAGACTAGGGTTTCACTCTCTCGAGTTGAACCTCATGTCGACCCACTCCAACCAGCCATCAATTTAGTAGTCTTAGTTTTACGACCTCTCTCTCTCGCAAGCCGAAAACACAAAGGTGAAATCGTATTTGCAACTACAATTTCATTATGTTCCACCATAACTACTAAACGAAATCACATCAAAACAACAAATAAACCACCAACAAGCAAAACCCAACAGATAATCTAACCCATATTCACAAAATCACACCCCAAGAATTGGGGGTTTAGCTAGATATGCTAAAGATATAGAAATTTATACCAAAATGAGTTTGCATTCAAATGGATATGAAGATTTAAGTCTCAAAACAAGTCAAGAGTGAAGAATCCACAAGACCCAAGTCCAAAACCTTGGAGTTGAAACCCTTTGAACCTTCAAGTTCTTCAAAACCCTCTCCAAACTTAGAACTCAAAAATAGAAGCCAAGTCTGAAATATTACTGTTCAAAGCTAAAAAAATTCAATACTAAAATAATAATTCTCAACGAGTATTTATACTTTTCAAAAATATGTGTTGCAGCGGATCATTCGGCGTCGTTAGTCGAGATCGTCGATCAACTCGGCGATCCGCCCTTTGGTAGGTTTCATCGCCGTCTTGCTCTATCCTTCACCATCATAATGTTTGGATCATTGGGAGACATAGTAATACTTCGCAGAACTACTCGGCGACACGCCGACTGCTCCTTTTCTCCACCGATTTGATCCTTTCCTTCAGGGCTCATCACACTGGAACAAAAGGCGATCTCCAGGCTCATCAGCGACTCACCAACTGGACTTGACGATCCTCAGGCCTTCATTTCTTCGTACTTTCAGCCACTTTTGTTACTTTTTGCTAAGTAGTGTCCATGCTTTCCCTCAAACTCCAAATACTTGAATCTTAAGGGTTTTCATCAGATATTGAGATAAAATATGCATTTGAGGACTCTAATTCTATCAAAATATAGCCCTAAATGAGTCCAATTTGTGGACTCATCAACACCCTTAATTTAAACTTTTGTTTTTCCTCAAGAAAACTCAAGCTCAGCCGTTCAAAGAGGAGGTCTCGAATAGTGCTACACAAGAATCAATCATGAATACACACAACAAGACTCAAGTTACTTATGCAAAGATCAAATGTGCACTCGAAGATTCAAGTTGTGACTCACCAATATAAAAAAATCTCATGCTAACAATACCTACTTCAAATGCAAGTTCAAGCTCAACCAAAGTGTTCAAATGCCCTCACACAAGGAATGATTCCAATTTCACACACAAAGGTTGAATAATTTAAAGTTCTGAAATCAAATGCAACGCTCATATTTCACAAACAAAAAATACAATGCATGCTTTCACCCATATGTTTGCCCGTATTTTCCGATCAACATTTGTTTCAGCTCACTCAAGATCACAAAGGTCTTTTCAAGGCTTGTAATGGGGCTGAGTGTAAAGGTATGGTCATGTAGGCTCAGTGACTTTCATCCTCATGAAATGTGGTATTCACAACACTTCCTTTCCTCTTATTTCATCATTATCTTTAGTGCTCATAAGTCATCCTATTATTCACTTCCCATGGATTTTTGGAGACCCCATTTTCTTTGTATTTTTACAACTTTATTCCACTTCTTTTTCATTCTGCTTTCTTTTTTTTGTATGGAGGGACTCCATTTTTCTCAAAACCATGGGTAAGAAGGACTTTCTTGCACTTCTTGATTTACCCTTTCTTTTCACCACACCCCCAACTTAGTCTTTTGGCCTAAGTTGGCTACCCAACTAACCACAACTTCATGAGAATTATGGGTAATGGATAAAGAAAGGTTATGTTTGCATCAACTTTCCTCCAAAGAAAGGTAAGGCTCAAGGGTTGTTCAACAGAGGTTCACACACTCACAAGGTAGGCCACAAAAAAGGTATATGTCAAATTGGCTCACACTCTTAGAAGTTGCCTAAGATCATATCAAAAGATAGCCTTACTTAGTCGATCGGACCAACGGGACAAATTCTAGGATCTATCATGCATGGTTCAAAGTAAGCTTATCACACTAGACATTGGCACTACAGTTAAACAAGACTCCACACTTTCTCTAGTGTGCAATGATCATCACAAGAGACTCAATTCGATACTAGGCTAGTCATAACGAGATGCAAAGAGTTCACATCTTTTCTATGCGACTTCATTTGGCCTCATCGTTGCCGCGCATTCATGTTCGTTTGATTGAGAGCACTATTCAAGTCATCGGTATTGATCGGAACCGAGACTTAAATTTTGTAGAAGAACAACCACATTCAACACACGAGAGGTGGTGAATTTTCGGACGACTAGTGAAACATAAAATAAAAGGAGCCATAATCTCAAACATCCACAGAAACAGTGTATACAACACAATTTTTAAATAGAATGGCCCAAATATATACACCAAAACACGAGTCATAAATAGCACACAAAAGGTGAGCCTCACCCCACCACAAATAAAAACATTTGTCCTCAAATGCGAATAAAAGTATCCAAAAATAAAAATAAGTAAGACAAAGAGGGAGGTAAAGAAAAATCATGTCTACACAGTTGCTCCGTCTATTTGGGCATCAGTGCCCGATGCCTCATGGGGAACAACAGTGCCATATTCACCAAGGTCTTTTGAGTGTGAGTTTGCCTGGAAGAAATGCACTGCTTTGCAAAATCCCCTGACCCATGAAGGAATATTAGGGTCCCGGGTAATGGTTTTCCTGGGAGAAGTGGGTCTCTTGCCCTTGTCTTTCCCAGTAGTTGTGGGTAGTTTCGAAACTTTTCCTTTCGACGTAACTTCATTCTCCTTTATCGCAATCCTTTTGGGATTCTCTTGATCTAGCGTTATTCTTTCAACAACTTAAGATTTAGTTATATCTACAAAATCTCGAAGAGATGTTAGAGAAACATTTGACAAAAGCACCGGAGATCAGTTGCTAGTAAGTTTCACCGACTCTTTCGGCATGTCACCGATATCATTCGGCGGTCTAGGGTTAGTTCGTTGAAAGCTACAGTCCACAGAGATCCAGGGGAATTGACAAGGATAAAAACAGACTTTTGGCGAGTTGTCGAAGGTGTTTGGTGACCTTCAACTTCTCGCCAAAAGTTGCAGAACCCATCAACACATAGAGCATAAAATTTAAGGGCGATATGGGGATATTAGGAGAAATGCCGAGTGGTTCGGCGAGCTTGACCCAGCTTGCCAAATGGCTCAACGTGACTATTTTCAACCCAACTTCTCGAATTCAACCACGTAACCCCCGAAAACAAAATCAAAGTATGCACTAGTACAATTAGGTCGGGCTCACCGACCTCCTCAGTGATTCGCCGACTGGACTTGTTGCTCGCTACCCTACACTTTTTTGAACACCTTCCACACTTCAACCTGTACAAACAACACACCATTATTTTACTAGAACATAAATAAACGACAAAAAGGGTTTTGGGTTGCCTCCCAAACAGCGCCTTAGTTAACGTCGTGGCACGACGCAAGTCCACACTCAAACCTCATTTTTGGGGTTGAACCTAGTGCAACTAGTTGATCCCAATTGTTCATTTGGATGGAGTTGAGGCACTACATGACCCAAGAGAGTTTCAATTAGCTGGATAGATCTAGAGTGAGAATCTCTCATCCGAGTTAGCACTTCTACATTTTCTTTAATCTCCTCTAACACTCTATCTTGCTTATTTATCTTTTGGAGAATGATTAATAAGATATCCTCGATACGTCTATTTTCATTGTCCATAGACCTTCCTTGCTCGGTAGGTGATATACATTTGCTCTTATTTTTGGACATCACCTCCAGTTCCTCGACCTTTTGGGTCAAGTTATTCATCTGACCCAGCCAAATGATGAATTGCTGGTCCTTCTCAGTATCCTTGTTGGTTTTGGCCACAAAGTCAAGGAGTTTAGTTGCGGTCTCATAGGAGTATCTTTCAAGACCATCTGGGATAAGTCGATCGATTAATCCTTTGTTTCCGAGATAAAGACTCCTATAGAAGCACTCTAGTATAACTAGATCGGGAATTTAATGAGTTGGGCATTGCATCAGCAGTGCTTTAAACCTCAGCCACGACACATGAAAAAGCTCATCTTCCATCTTTTTGAAGGTAAGGATGCTATCCCTCAACCTCATCACTTCCACCGAGAGTTGCTCTACTTGTTCATAGTCATTAACCACACTTATCTCTCATGTTTCTGTAAAAACAAACGAACAAAATAAAACTACAAATTAAGTAAGTAGAACTACAACTAAGAAAAACAAAAAATTTACTAAACTAAAATTTCTCAACCGATACCACTCCCTGGCAGCGGCGCCATTTTGATGTTTGAGTAATCAAGACACAACTTCCAATACAAGTGACTACAATTGTGCAATAGTATAATAACCCAACAAAGGGTTGGGGTCGAGTCCCAAGGGAGTGGTGGTAAAAATTAATAGAAAAATAAAATTTAATTCTAATTAGTCATAGCTAAAAACATTTTCGAATATAAACATATTAAATAAAGTGGTGACGCAAGCCTCTATTATCAATGGGGTTTTTTCACAAGTAAACAAAAATAGCAAAAACAATGAAAATAAAGAAAGAAACTAATATGGAGACGGGATTCTTGGGATGTGATAGGAATACGGGATAGACTAAATCATTGGGTACATGATTTTGGTAGTAAATTCATTGAATATTTGTGACTAGGCTAGACTAGAGTGGGGATAAATTCTCTCTCGAGCAACTTACCCCGAATCAAATGGGTTCCTCTCGGACACCCACTTGCCACATGAAGAACAACATCCGCCTTAACCCACTCACTCTCTCTCGCTGAGTGTGTGGGAATGAGACTAGGGTTTACTCTCTCGAGCTGAACCTCATGTCGACCCACTCGAAGCGGCCATCAATTTAGTAGTCTTAGTTTTACTACCTCTCTCTCGAGCAAGCCAAAAACAGAAAGGTTAAATCGTATTTGCAAATAAAATTTCATTAAGTTCCACCACAACTAATAAACGAAATCACATCAAAACAACAAATAAAGCACCAACAAGCAAGATCCAACAGATAATTTAACCCATATTCACAAAAGCACACCCCAAGAATTGGGGTTTTAGCTAGACATGCGAAAGATAAAGAAATTTAAACCAAAATGAGTTTGCATTCAAATGGGTATGACGATTTAAGTCTCAAAACAAGTCAAGAGTGAAGAATCCACAAGACCCAAGTCCAAAACCTTGGAGTTGAAACACTTTGAACCTTCAAGTTCTCAAAAATCCTATCCAAACGTAGAACTCAAAAATAGAAGCCAAGTTTGAAATATTATTGTTCAAAGCTAAAAAAAATTGATACTAAAATAATAATTCTCAACGAGTATTTATAGTTTTCAAAAATTTGTGCTGCAGGGGATCATTCAGCGTCGTTAGTCGAGATCGCCGATCAACTCAGTGATCCGTCCTTTGGTAGGATCGTCGTCTTGCTCTATCTTTCAACATTGTCGTGTTTGGATAATTTGGGTGACATAGTACTGCTTCGCGGAACTGCTCGGCAACACACCGACTGCTCATTTTCTCTGCCGATTTGATCCTTTCCTCAGGGCTCAGCACACTGGAACAGAAGGTGATCTCCAGGCTCATCGGTGACACACCAACTGGACTCGGCGATCCTCAAGCCTTCATTTCTTCGTTCTTTCAGCGACTTTTGTTCCTTTTTGCTAAGTAGTGTCCATGCTTTCCCTCAAACTCCAAATACCTGAAACTGAAGGGTTTTCATCAGATATTGAGATAAAATATGCATTTGAGGAAACTAATTCTATCAAAATATAGCCCTAAATGAGTCCAATTTGTGGACTCATCAATCGGTGAGCCCGACTTACTTCGCCAAGTGACTCTTCACAACACATTTTTGGCCACTATAAATACATTTTTGAACATTTAGTTTAGGATGGAATTTTCATTATATCGAATTGTGATTAATGTTTTGAACTTGAGACAAGTTTTTTCTAGTTTTCCTTAGCTTTGCAGATTGAAGTTTTTCACTTTTGAGAAATTGGAAGTGGATCTTTGAGATTCTTCGAATTGGACCATTGTAAGGATGAAATCAATCTTACCCAATTGATGAAAACTCAATTTGGTAACGATTGTTATCTTTTTATGATGTCTAGCTAAAACCTCAATTCTTGGGGTGTGATTATGTGATTAAGAGACTGATTGAGTTTATGGGTATTGCTAATTGTCAGTTTAAATGCTATTTAGAAGTGATTTCAATCATTAATTGGGGTTTAATTTAAGAATTGTAGTTGCAAATGCAGTTCTACCCTTGTGTTTTTTGTCTTGCTCCAAGATTATTGATTGATGGTTAGTGGGTATTGAGTTGTCATGGGTTCATCCCGAGAGAGTGAATCCTAAACCCTTTTTCCACACATTCAGCTCGAGAGAGTGAATAGACTAAAGCATAGGTTGTTCTTATTTTGTATGCTTGTTGATGTTCGAGATAAATCAACTTGATTCGGGGTAAATTATTCTAGAGAAAGTTTTCCACCTCTATAGTCTAGCTTATTCACTGATATTTAGCTATTTTCCAATAGTTGCAATTATCCATTTGTCTACATTAGCCTATAATCGAATCACATCCCAATAACTCATTTTATTATTGTTAATTCGTATTGTTTGTTGTTGTTATAGTTGATAACTAAAACCAAAACCCCCTTATTTGACATTCATGTCACCCCTTGAATTGAATTATGTTTTTATTCGCTAATGTCTATTCCTATGACTGATTTGACCATGTTCATAGTTTCCTATTGAATCTTAAACACGTACCGCTCCCTGTGGGATTCGACCCCAACTCAATTAGTTGGGTTATATGCTGATTAACGATCATTGATGCTTAAAATAGGATGAAGTGTCTTTGAAACATTATTAATCAAAATGGCGTCGCTGCCGGGGAGTGGTGTTGGTTAAGATTCTTTGGTTAAGTTGAATTTTGTTCTTGTTAGTCATAGTTGAATCTACTTACTTTTAGTTTTGGTTTTCATGTTCATTGTTTAGAATAGAATAATGGAGCATATCTTATGGCAACGATGACCCAATGGATCACCCTCCTTTGAGATTGATGATTCTCAGAGATAACATTCTAACTTTCAATCAATTGGAGGGTGAAACTATCCATGAGTTGTGGCCAAGATTTAAGGAACTATTACGATAGTGCCCAACTCATGGAATTCCAGATAAGATGCTACTGGAGTGCTTCTATAGAGGTCTTGGTCCCAAGAATAGAGGAGTGGGTAACCATATTTCTCCGGGTGGTCTCACACGACTACCTTATGCAATAACAGACCAACTTTTTGATCATATGGCCAAGACCAACAAAGGAGACTGAGAATGACCATATTTTGACCACACTGTTGACTCAGCTGGATCTCCTGGCCAAAAATATTATGGAATTTGAAGTACCATACCAAAAGAAAGATAGGTACATTCCCCCATGAGTGTAGAAAGTCCAAGGAGTACGAGGGTTGACAAGTAGATGAGATTCTCTCACTCATTCTCCACAAAGTCGAAGAACACGACAGAGTGTTGAACAAAATAAAAGAGAATATCTCACTTCTGAATCGGATGACTGCTTCCTATTCCATATCTATTCAGCTACTGAGACCCAAATGGGTCATGTGTTATCTTATCTCTACCCCATGAATCAAAATTGAGTGGGGACTTCTATCGTGCCATGATGAATCAACAATTTGGACTCATTTAGGGCTATATTTTAATTGAATTAGTGTCCTCAAATGCATATTTTGTCTCAATATCTGATGTAAATCCTCGAGTTTCAGGTATTTGGAGTTAGAGACAAAGCATGGACACTGTGGAGCAAAAAGGAACAAGGCAGCTGAAAAGAACGAAGAAAAGAAGCCTGAGGATCTCCTAAGGCGAGTCACCGAATGGCCTTAACCTCGCCCAAAGTTCCAGTGTGTTGAGCCCTGAAGGAAGAGATCAAGTCTGCGAGGAAAGGGAGCAATCGGCACATTGCCTCAAAGTTTGGCGAAGCAGTTCCCTGTCGCCGAATAAATCAAAATGCGAAGATGTTGAAGGCAAAAATGACAAGGTGATGAACCAGACGAAAGGGCGGATCGCCGAGTGTATTGGCGATCTCGACTAACTACGCCGAGTGGTCCTTCGCAACACAAATTTTAGAAATTTATAAATACCTATTTAATTATGTAGCTTAGTATCAAGTTGTAGAGAATTATTACTAAGACTAAGAATTTTTTTAGTTTTTAGTTCTTAGAGTCTTTGGGAGACATTGTTCTTGAGGTTGAAGGTTTTTAACTCCAAGAAATTGGAAGTGGGTATCCAAGAATCATCATCTTAGACGTATTTAAAGGCATTTTCTATCGTACCCACTTGATGGAAACACTTGTTGGTATTGATTTCTATCTCTTTTTCATGTCTAGCTAAACCCCCAATTCTTGGGGTGTGATTTTATGAATATGGGTTAAATTTCATGTTGGGTATTGCTTATTGTTAGTCTATTTACTATTTAAATGTGATTTCATTTAGTAGTTGTTTTTTAACTTAATGGGATTGTAGTTGCAAATACGATTTGATCTTAGTGTTTTTGGCTTGCTCGAGAGAGAGGTTTAAAACTAAGACTACTAAATCAATAGCCGGTGGTTATTGGGTCGTCGTGGGTTCAATTCGAGAGAGTGAATCCTAGGCCTTCTCCCACACATTCATCTCGAGAGAGTGAATAGGCTAAGGCAGAGGTTGCACTTAAATGTTGCAACTCGGTGTTCTAGAGAAACCGAGTTGATTTGGGGTAAGTTGCTCGAGAGAGAATTTACCCCTACTAAAGTCTAGCCTAGTTACAAATATTTAGCGATTTACTATCAATAGAATTTACCCAATAGTATATTTTATCCTATATTCCTATCACATCCCAAGAATCCCATCTCCCTATCTCACATCTTTATATTTTTGCTATTTTTGTCATTAGTTGAATACAAACCCCCCATTCATAATTGACAGTCGTATCACCTTTAGATTTAGTATGGTTTTATTCATTAATGTTTATAACTATGATTGATTAGATTTTGATTTTACTTTTCTATTAATTCTTGCAACCACTCCCTTGGGACTCAACCCCATCCCATTCAGTTGGATTATATTACTATTGTACATTCATAGACACTTGAATTGTAAGTTGTGTCTTTATTATGCAAACACCAAAATGGCGTCGCTGCCGGGGAGTGGTGTTAGTTGAGAATTTTTAGTTTAGTAGAATTTTTGTTCTTCTTAGTTATAGTTCTACTCACTCAATTTTTAGCTTTGTGTTATGCTTGTTTGAGCTTTAAAACAGAGGAGGTGAGTATGTCGAGCAGTACTCGCGAACAAATTGAGTTTCCTCCATTAGAAGTAATGATGTTCAGGGATAGCATTCTAATCTTCAAACAATAGAAAGGTGAACGAATTCATGAGGCATGGGCATGGTTTAAAGAACTGCTAGTTCAATGCCTATCTTATGAAATTCCCGACATAGTCCTCCTGGATTACTTTTACAGAAGTCTTGGTCCCAAAAACAAGGTATTGGCTGGCCAACTCATTCCGGGTGGTATTACACAACAACCCTATGTGATAGCATCCCGCCTGCTTGATAACATGGCTGAAACAAACGAAGAAGTAGAGAAGGACTTCATGTTGGTTGCACTGATGACTTAGATGGATGAGTTGGCAAAAACGATAGCGGAGATTGAAGTCCAATGCAAAAGGATGGACAAACACATGCCTCCTCATGAGAGAAAAAAATCTAAGGACAATGAGGGTAAATATGTCGAAGGAATGCTCTCAATCATTCTCCACCAGGTGAATGAGCATGATAGGGTGCTGGAAGAAATAAAGGATAGCATCGAAGTAATGAAACAAATGATTGGTTCTAATTCCATATCCATTTAGCTTCTCGAGAACATTATGAGTCATGTGATGCCTCATCTCCACCCGCCACAAAATAGGGGGTTGCTAAGTAATGTTATGGCTAACCCCAAGAATGAAGTATGAGTGTTGACTTACGTCGTACCACGATGTTAACTAAGGTGCTTCTTGGGAGGCAACCCAAGGTTTTATCATTTTGATTTGTTATTCTAGAATAAAGGTGTGTTGATTGTGCAGGTTAAGGTGTGGGAATTATTCAAGAAGTACATGTCGATGAACCAAAAGACCAGGAGGTGCATCACCAACGAGGTCGGTGACTCTGACCTAGACCACCGTTAGACTCAAAACAAATTTAAATAAGAGCCTGTAAAACTCGGTGAGCCAGTGAAATTATTGGCGAGTCGCCGAATAGGTCAGCGATGCCGATTTAGTCCGCCATTTGGACCCTCAATATGACTGAAGGCCCTATACAATTTGGCGAGGCAAGGGATCTTTCCGTGAGTCGCCGAATGGGTTAGCGATCACGACTAATGTCGTCGAATGGGTACGAACTAGATGGTCTTTATAAAGGGTTAATGGTTTAAACTTCCAACTCTTTCACTTTCCCTCGCTTTTAATCTTCCAAATATCCCACTTATTTAGTATTTTGAATATTTTTGCATTTCCTAAGTGTTGTATTCATTGACTTGTGCTCGGGGTTGAAAAACTTTGCCGCCTAGCATTTCAAATTTTGCATTGTTCGGCATAAGAGGTTGGTTTTCCATACCCCATGTTCATTTTTATCTCATTTTGTACTCGTTTGCAGATGATCTTACCTTAGTGATGTGTGATGGGCCTCTCTGATAGGATTAAAAATGTTTAAATGCCTATTTTTAACCAACCATTAACTCTAAAGTTTATAACCTTCTGTTGGCATAACTCTTTTGTGTACTCTAGATAGTCCGAAGTCACTCCTGGATAAAACGGATACTATCCCTTAAATAATGCAACAAATATGTGCACCAGAGCCTAATCCTAAAAGCATCAAACTATTCCATCAAAGATCGACACCTCCTACCATATAACGTTCCGAATGGAGCCATTTAGATAATCAAATGGTAGTTATTAAAATATACAAACTCTACCAATGCCAATAACGTATCCCACTGACCTCCAAAATCAATAAAAACATGCACCTAGCATGTCCTTAAAGAATTTAATAGTCCTCTAGGATCTGTCATCCATCTGAGGAGGAAAACTTGTAGTGGGCTCGACTCGGGTGTTGAACTCTTTGTGAATAGAAATCTAGAAGTGCAAAGTGAACTAAGTACCATGATCTAAAATGATAGACGCACATACCTCCATGCAAATTGATACTCTCTTGAATGTAAATTTAAGCCAACCTCTTCGAGATAGAGACAGTCAGAAGTGGTAGATGATGTTAATCGATCAATCATGACTCAAATAGAATGAGATCTCTGAAATGTACACATTATTTCTAGCATGAAGTCTATGTCTATGTGCTCCTACATCAACATCAGAAATTGTAGTTGTTAAATAAACCCACTAGGCCTCTAGTCCTCGTACTTCACCTTCATATAATACAAGCACCTAGCCACAAACGTGAAATATCCCTCTTTATCCCATGACACAAGTAGTGCTACCTCATATCATGTTACATAATTGAATTGAGTGGAGCAGCTGAATATCTAGAACAATAGGACTCCTCAAGAATCAGCCTAACCAAATCTCCAAGCTTAGGAACACATATATGGCCCTTAATTCTCAAAAACACCTTCATGATGTAAGGTCACATTACTAGACTCACAAATAAGTATCCTATATAAAATCATTCACAACCTTGGTTGCTCAAAGTATTGTGCCCAAATTTGCTCCATAAAAAAAGGTCTATCCTCCTCACAATCAAGCACCCTGCCCAGCTCATAAATATAAACTTGAACTATCTAGTTAGCTAAGGACTAGATGTGAATATCTACAGGGAGCAATATTAGTAAGAATTCAGTTACGAAGGGAAATTGTTAGCTAATCTCTTGTAGAGAGTTAGTAACATACACTTCACGTAATGTAAATCAAAATTTTCTGAATTATCAATTATAGAGAATTAAGTAAGAAAATATTTAACAAAAGTGAGTTATCGTGAGTAATTTGCAAGTAGAGAAGTAATCTAGGACTTTGTGGAAGTGGGAATAAATTTCAAACTCGTGGATAGACTAGATAAATCTCAAGAACAAAAATTCATTTCTTAATAACAAATAGTTTATCACTAGAGATCTTTTCAAGCCTTAATGTCGAACATTCAAAAAAGCCTCTTACCTTCGCATATATCTTCCTTTTTTCAAGAAACTCTAGCATTTAGTAATGAAACCCAAAGTTTCTTATTTCAAGCAAACATAGAATTAATAACTAATATCAAAGTTTCAAACTAACTATTAACTACATTTAATTTGTTTCAAGGAACACCGGAAGATATAGACTAGATTCATGTTTGCAAGCTCAAATCATACATTAAAACATGACAATCAGTTTTAATCCATGGGAATCGATATAAAACTCAATAATACACATAAACTCATGTTTTAATCAACTTCATTTACACCCCCTGGAATCCAGGTTTTAGCTATACATAATGATTGAACATAAATTATACCAAAAATGTTTTCTACCATCTAGATTGATAGGCGTAAACTTCAAATGTCAAGAAACCCTAACAAAAAAAACCTCAAGATCATACTTACAAACATGCCTCACACCCAAAAACTCAAGATTTTCTTGTCTACAACAATTTTAGAGCATGGAAGGTGAATTTTCTCTCTCTTCTCACTTATTTATAACTTCTCAAAAGTTAGCATAAATTTCAATTTTGATCCCATTCACCGACAAAAGTTGGGATCACCGACACACGAGGTGAGTTGCTGACTAACACAACTTCTCACCTTTCCTTCCTTGGCTTCAGGTGTCTGAATGTAACACCCCATAAATTAGTAGACCATCTAGGGTTAAATTAGTGCTAGAGTCAAGACTTGAGGACATGAACCACAGAAAAGAGGCAAGAGACAAGGTTGCCCCATGCTTGCCATGGCACTGCCCATGATCACGAGAGCCTAGATGGCTCGTGGTGGCCACCATAGATCATGGTGCTACCTGTGGTTGGTGAGGCAATGTGCCCCTTAAGGCTGCCTCAAATTGGCTCTCCTTCATGAGCCACTTCATGGCCAGTGGTGAAGACCACAGCCTGTGGGAAGGCTCGTGAAGATGCCTTCGAATGATGGAGTCCAAGACACATTAGCCAAGGCACTTCCCAAGGATCATGGGCAGGACCACGACTCGTGAGCCCTATCATGGTTCCTGTCACCATGGCTGCCTAGTGAGGGGTCGTTTAGTAAATTTCTTTTTAGTTAATTTTAAGTGGGGGTCATTTTGTATGCACTTTATTTACCTATATAAACTATTTTAAGTCATTAACCACCCTAACTAAGTCATTAATTCCAAAAACCCCAAAGGATCCCAAAATTTCATCTTCTAAAAAATCCTCTCTCTAGAAAACCCAATAATAAGAAGAAAAAAAAAAGGGTCAAGCTAGGTCAACTTCCTCCATTGATACAATCTTTGTCAGGGTTTTATATTCAAGGTATGTTAGTTTATTCATCTATGGATTTTTCCATCCATAGAGCCCCCTAGATTTCCTCCAATTGTGAAGATAAAACCCAGTTCTAGATGATTTCTTCCTATGTTGTGGGTAGTGTTGAGTATGATTCCAATTGAGTGGATAGTACTTGTTTATGATTGATTTAGTATTGAATTATGATATTATGATATTATGTGTTTTCCATAGTTAAACCTAGTCTAATTGATGAAATTGTAGTAATGTGGGTTTATGCCATGAAAGATGAAATTGAGGATTCGTAGGTGATCTTCTAGAATTGATGACATGTATAGAAATTGATAAAGAATAGAAGTATGTAAACATGAATTGAATTAGATTAAAAATTATGTGATGGCTCTTGAATAAGTAATGAATGAGATTGAGCCTTTATGATGAATTAAGACTAGAATTGCTTAAAAATGAAGCTTGTGACTAGATTATCTTGTGATGTAAATATGTATGATTATTGTAAGAAGTAAAGCTATTAGAGTAAGTCTTGTAGTCATGAATGATGATCACTAGGGATTTTACAGTAAATCTAATAGGATGAACTATGGATGCTAAGGATTGGAGAGTAAAATCTATATGAGAATAGAAGGCTAATGAATAGAATTGTGATGAAAGATCTTTACCTACCTAATATACTTCTTAAGTTATTGAATACATAAAGTGATAGAATCACATGAGTTAGGAGGACATCCATGTTTGGTGCATGAACCCTAGGTGTGAAGATTGAAAGTAGGCTTTGAACCTCGAGGAGGTGAAGTATGAGATTATATTTGTAGTAATTAAACTACTTGAACTATGAATACATCCATGTCTAATGTAGTAATTTTAGATATGTTAATTTGATATTATTATGAATATATCCATGTCTAATGTAGTCATTCAAGATGTGATGATTTAATATGAGTTTTGACCCTAGAAAGGGCAAGATATTATAGTCTGCATGTTTTATGAAGTTTAGTCTATGCTTTAGAAACACTTTGAGAGTTAAGTGAATATGCTCATGATCTGGTTGTTGTATTGTAGAAAGGTTATCCTCATATACACACTTATGCATGAATATGATATGATGTGAAAGATTTATCACATTTAGTGATTATAAGGTTGGAAGACTAGTCACACCTATTAAATCTATGAGCTATAGTATGAGTTATGTTGGATTGAGTGTCAAGACATTCTTCCACAATTATGAACTTAAGTCAAGACTTAATGTGAACTCACTGGGACCTAATTACTAGCACCTAGTGGATACGTGTCACACCCCGAGATGCAACATGGGACCTAGGATCATGAGTGACCCCAAACTAACCCTGTTCGCATAATCATAAGCATACTAAAGATAAACTAAGCAATATAACAGTGTGGAGGCTAAATCCTGTAATAATCTGAAATGATGGGGAATACCCCTTATACTGAATCTGAATATACGAAAACTGTGAGTTATAGTACAAATGAGAAATCAAACTCTAACACTATAGTTGAATCTACCTATGTCTGAAATAAAGCCTCTACTGACTAGAAATATTGGGGCACGCCCCTGCTAGATACAGGAAAACTGAAACTAAAGCTAAAACAATAAAGATAGTCATGTCACTAGTCCTCGAAGAATGAGGACTCACCACTGATACTGTTGAACTGAAGATCGAGAACCGATCTATGCATGATCAGACTGCTGAGGACCTGAACCTACATCACGAGAAGATGTAGCGCAGAGTATGCATCAGTACTTGAGCGATACTGAGCATATAGGAAAGAGTAATACTGAGCAATAAGATAACTGAATCAAAGCATATATCTGAGCAATAACATGAGGTAAGCATGACACAGACTGAGAATACTGAACGTGAAATACTAAATGCAATGACCAAGTTTATAACATCTTGATACTGATCTCTAAACTATTCTAATAACATGGTCAAGGCAATAGAAGTTGACTGAACTGTAAGGGAGCTACTAAAAACTGACATAAAACCATATGAGCTAAATGTGTAGTCCGATATATACACTCCATCGAGAGGACCTAATATACCTTGCCATAGGTATAGAGGCATGATCGCGTGATCACTAAAATGATCCCCACAGAGGGGACTTACAACCTACAGAGCTGGAGTGGAATCAAAAGGAAAGAGGTGAGGATACTTGGCCTTCATGGCTGCTTCTGCTTCCCAAGTAGCTCCCTCTATGGACTGACTCCTCCACAAAACCTTAACTGAATCGTTTTATTTGTTTCTCAACCTTCGAGCCTGCCGATCAAGAATCCCAACTGGCACATCCTCATAAGTGAGACTATCCTTCACAGCCACACTTTTTAAAGGTACTATAGATGTTGGATTACCCACACACTTCTTCAACAACGAAATGTGGAAGACCGGATGCACTGTTGCTAGTTTTGATGGCAACTCTAACTCATAAGCCATTTTACCAACTTTCTTCTAGATCTTGTGAGGGCCTACATATCTAGGGATGATCTTCCCTTTCTTGCCAAACCTGATCACCCCTTTCATAGGTGACACTTTCAGGAAAACCCAATCATCAACTTGGAACTCTAATTCCCTTTTCCTTACATTTGCATAGGACTTCTGGCGACTCTGGGTTGTCCTAAGTCTATCTCTAATGAGTTGTGATTTCTCCATAGCATCATGAATTGAATCTGGCCCTATCAAGGCTGCTTCACGTACTTCAAACCAACAAAATGGAAACCTACATCTACACCTATACAATGCCTCATAAGGGGCCATCTAAATGCTGGAATGGTAGCTATTATTGTAGGCGAACTCTATAAGAGGAAGGTGATCATCCCAACTACCCTTGAAATTGATCACGCAAGCTCTCAACATGTCCTCTAAGGTCTAAATGGTACGCTCTGCCTGACCATCCATTGATGGATGAAATTTGTGCTAAGATTAACTTAAGTACAAAGACCTTTTTGAAATGACTTCCAAATATGAGAGGTAAATTGAGGACCTCTGTCTGAAATGATAGACAAAATAATCCCATGCAACCTGACTATCTGTAACAACCCGAAATACTAGTAGGTGAAACTAAAGCCTAACAAGTTTGTTTTGAGTTTGTTGTGGGGTTTAGAAGTGTAAAACGCCTTTCCAAGCTTAGGTTGACGTATTTAGGGGTTAGACGACAAGGTACGACCCCCAAAGGACCAACCAAGGGTCCTTGAGGAGGACCCTAAAGTCTAAACCCCCAAGGCGGCCTAGAACCAAAGAGTTGTAAAAAATGTGGTGATCTACGAATGGGACCTACTAGGCGTAGGTCCATCCACGCCCTGTAGGTCATGGGGAATAGGTCAAGGACATGATGAGGAGCTGTAGGACTTGAACCACAAACCTGCAGAATGCCCCGTGGACCCACTCACGGTCCGTGGGGGCAGGTCGTAGGTCATTCCTGCACATGTTGTCTCCAATTCGGTCAAGGTAAGTGGTTTCCAATTAATTCCGAATTTAATTATTTTAAGCAGGGGTTGTTTAATATAGTGTG
>JAJOOO010008654.1:0-19252 GCA_029582685.1 Solanum piurae
CCAGCAACATAATATTTGTACACTCCGTTTTCACTAAGTCGGATACCCTATACATAAACTTTTTCATTTAAGCCCTGGAATTGGCAGCCATGTGAGAAGCATACCTGGAGCGTTGGGTGAACTTGAGTCCTTACTCTTGGACTGACATGCTACCTTTCCTCAAATTCATGAACTCCTAAGCTTTTGCCTCCCTCAACTCTCTTGGGAAGAACATGTCCAGAAAAGTTTCACTAAAACACTCCCAAGTGATAGGAGCTGCATCCTTACCCCTGTTTTCTCTCGATTGAGTAAACCAGATGTGAGCTACATACATAAGCTGGTAGGACGCCAACTCTACCCTATCATTTCGGTCACTTGCATCACTCCAAAAATCTTCTTGACATCATCTATGATGTTTTGGGGATCCTCCCCAACTTGCGACTCTAGAAATTCAGGCAAATTCATCCTAACAAAATAATGAACCCTGGCTGCCACTAATCCACCACTAGCATTTGCGGGAACTAGAGCTTGTTGGTTGTTCTGGTTGGTCACACTCTAAGTAAAAGTTGGATGGCATTCCTAAACACAACATTCGAAACTTCCTGATCTGGGGTAGGAGGAGCTGTGTTTGCATTGTGAGCATTCACATTCCTTCTATAAGCTCTACGAAGAGGCATGATCTGAAAGTGGATAATGATAGATTATAAGGAGAGATCATACCTTACGCATGATAAGAGTAACAAGAAAATGGAGTTTTCCTAAAATACTTCCCAGCCTCCCTTTTATTAGATGTGGTGCATTTCACACACATGAAAAAGGACCCTACTTAGTGAGGCTTTTTAGAAAATCTAGGACTCATAAACCTAGTGCTCTGAATCCAAGTTTGTCACGCCCCGAAGCTACCCCCAGAGCGCAGACACGGGACCTAGGATCACGAGTGACCCAAAGCTAACCCTGCTGGCATATCATAAGCATACTTAGAGATAACTGAATTAAGATGTACTGTGTGGAAGCTTAAATCATCATAAAACTGAAATGAAGGGGAATACCCATTACTATCTAAATAAATAACCTGTCAGTTTAATAACAACTGATATATCAAACACCAAAGCTAAAGCTGAATATAAATATGTCTGAAATAAAGCCTCTACTAACGAGTGATGCTGGGACATACCCCAGCTAAATCTAGCAAAAACTGAAACTAAAGACTAAAAGTAAAAGAAACATATATGTCGTCCTCGGAGAATGAGGACTCACCATTGATACAGCTGAGCTGAAGATCGGAAACTGATCTATGCGTGATCAGAATGCAGAGGAACTGAATCTACATCACGAGAAGATGTAGCGTAGAGTATGCGTCAGTACTCGAAAGGTACTGAGCATGCAAGATAGGATAAAGCTGAACATGATACATAACTAAACAAAGCATATAACTGAGCAATGATATAAGATGAGGATGATACTATATTGAAAATACTGAACATTAACTAACTGAATGCAAGGACCAAGCATTTATAACATGCTGAAACTGAATATTGAACTGTAACTGGTAACTTGGTCAATCCAATAGAATCTGAATGTGAGAGCTACTAATAACCGACATAAAACCACGTGAGCTAAACGTGGAGTCTGATGTATACACCCCATTGAGAGGACCCAATATACCCTGCCAGAGGTATAGAGGCATGAATGCGTGATTACTAAACTGATACCCATAGAAGGGACTTATAACCTACGGAGGCACGTAGTTCTGGGACATAAGGGTGACTGACCCTAGTCCAACTCGGTATAAAGCCTACTCCCAACTGAATATGAGTAAATTATAGTAAGACTGACGTAAACTGGATAGCTCAATAATCTGACATGCAAATCTGAAAATGCAACATTAATTTCTGATAATGAAACATTCGAAAACTGAGGAATGTATATCTGTTTATATTTTCTATTTAATGTAATTCATGAACTAAAAGAACTACATAACTAGGGTTCTGAGTTTATGCAAGAATCTACGTAATATTTGTATGAAAACATGAAAATCTAATTTGGATTAGTCTACCAACTGAATTACAACATAAATTTTGAAATTCTAGAAACCCTAGATCAAACATGATCTAGAGAATCAAGAATCTGACTGAATTTTAGGGACCTAATGGGTGAAAGGAACCCACTAGTGAAATCCCACATACCTGGTGACGAAATTCACAGAGAAATCTCTCAATTTCGCGGCTGGAACTGAAGAAAACCTTATTGCGTGTTCTTGAGGGGCTGTCAATTTTCTCTCTATTTTGCTCAAGGTTTCGCTTGATTTTTGGTGAATGATTGATTAGGGTAAGTTCAAATGAAGTTACTAGGCGAAAACTGAGTAAAATGACATAGTTTAAGGGTCCAACGCATAAGTAAAAGACCAATCGATCCCTGACTTAAAAGTTACCGAAGACATCAACAGTCTTGACCGATGGAACGTCGATCGATAGATGGCGCGTCCTGTCATTTCATCGATCGGCTTTAGAGGATGGGTTCTGGGGGTCTGAACCACGGCCTAGACCACGATCGTGGTCTGACCAACGGGCGTAGGTCTAGACTTAGAATAATTATTTTGGGTTGTTTTTGGGGAGGGCTGCAGGTGGCCATCCACGGAACCCACCTACGGTCCGTGGGTGATCCTACGGTTCGTGGGTGGTGCCCATCAGTTGCACCTAGAACTTCTAAAATATGCATTCTTGTCTGTGTAGGATACAAAGTGTTAAAGTACAAATGCAACTCATGTGACTAGGGAATGCTTTACTGGAGCTTTTTTGGAAAGGTTCATTGAGTTGAGAAAGGCTAAGGCTTAGAAATTCATGAATTTGAGGCAAGGTACAATGCCAGTCCAAGAGTACAGACTTAAGTTAACCCAAATCTCTATGTATGCTCCACATATGGTTGTTGATTCGAGGGCACATATGACTAAGTTTTTGTATGGAGTGTCTGACTTAGTGAAGACAGAGTGCAAGAATGCTATGTTGTTAGAAACGATGAATATCTCCAGACTCATGACTCATGCTCAGCAGCTTGAGGGAGATAAGCTTAGGGAAATGGCTAAGGACAACAAAAAGGCTACGATAGGTAACTATGAGTATTCTCAGCAGAAATCGGGTGGTGGAAATCACTCGTAGTTTCAACAAAAATCTTCAGCCCCAGCACTTTCAACAGCTAGTGCTCCATCTCCGAGGTTTTAACAGGATCAGAAAGGTAGGGCGTCATGCTCTATGTCACATCGGAGTGCTTCAGCTAGCAGGAATTTCCCAACTTGTCCAAAGTGTGGTAAGAACCATCTAGGCGAGTGCCTTGCAAAGAAAGAAGGGTGCTTTGGGTGTGGTCAGTCTGGCCATAGGTTGAAGGATTGCCCTTTTACCAAATAGGGGCAAGGAGGTACCAACAACATTCTCAGTCGACAACTTAAGCGGCACCAGAAGGTCACCCAACTCAGCAGGGTGTTTCATCTGGTACAGGTGGTGGTCAGCGCCAAAACAAGTTGTATGCTCTTCTGGCTCGCCAGGATTAGGAAGATTCTCCAGATGTAGTCAATGGTACGTTACGATTCTTTCACTTAGATGTTTATGTTTTGTTAGATCCAGGGAATACTCTTTCCTTTGTAACTCCTTATATAGCAGTCAACTTCGGTGTCAGTCTAGAAACTTTTTTAGAACCCTTCTCTGTCTCTACTCCAGTTAGTGACCCAATTATAGCTAGACGGGTATACAGAAATTGCCCTATCACAGTCTCCCAGAAAGTGACCTCAACAGATCTTGTAGAGTTAGAAATGGTAGACTTTGATATCATTCTAGCCATGGATTGGTTACATTCATGTTATGCCTTAGTCGATTGTAGAACTAGGGTCTTTCAGTTTCAGTTTCTGAATGAGCCAGTCTTAGAATTGAAGGGTAGTAACTCAGTGCCTGTAGGTCGATTCATATCTTACCTTAAGGCCAGAAAAATGATTTCCAAGGGATATATATATATCATCTTGCTTGGATTAAGAATTCAAACTCTGAAACCCCAACTTTGAGTCAGTTCCAGTAGTAAATGAGTTTCCAAAAATGTTTCCAAAAGATCTTCCCGGAATTCCCAAAAGGTAAAATGAATTTGGAATTAATCTCTTCCTAGATACCTAACCAATTTCGATTTCTCCTTATAGAATGGCTCCAGCTGAGCTTAAAGAATTGAAAGAAGAGTTGAAAGACCTTCTAGATAAGGGCTTCATCAGACCTAGTATTTCCCTATGGGGTGCATCAGTGTTAATCTTGAGAAAGAAAGATGGTTCTCTCAGGATGTGCATTGAATATCGTCAGTTGAACAAGGTCACCATCAAAAATAAGTATCCCATCCCCAGGATTGATGAATTGTTCGACCAACTTCAGGGTGCTGATACGCTCAAATTACACCTCCCTAAAGAAGTATAAGCCATCGTTATCAAGTAAAGAACCCAACTTGTAGGTTGGGGTCGATCCTACGAGGAATATGGTTTAGACTTAACTTTAACTGATGATTATATTTGTTTAGTCAACGTATTTCCGAGAAAAGTATGTAACGGGGGGGGGGGGGTTTGTGAAATAAATAACTGATTGATTGTAAAGTAACAAGTCAGCAAGATTCAAACTTTATTTGTTATCAATAAGAGAGAGAAACTAGGGTGTATGTGTTCCCCATAAGCTATTGACTCGGTAATCCTAATAATAGTAATCCCTTCCTAGTGTATCACATGCAAAGTGGTAAGTTATGTATCCCTAAGTTGTTGGTCCGCCAAATAAGGAATTTCACCCCGCACCTTGGTCCGGCTACGTGTGTATAATTTACTAACCCTTACCTTTACGTCGGAGTAGACATCACATCAATGTATGGCTTATTTTTCACCCTCGTACCAATTGACATTAGAGTATTAGATAGTATCACACAAAATCTCCATTGATAATTCTTTTCTTATTAAATACCTCTTTGGTCCGGCAAGTAGCAACAAGGCGAGTTCTAACGTTGGCCATCATTAAAAAAACTTCTAAGCGAAAGAATTACCAATACATGAATCAACACTAGTTAAGAATTACTTACTTATTATTTATACCTTGTTAATTGCCCATGGTTCCCACAACCCTAGTTGTGGATTTAGCTACTCATGCTTGAAAGAACACAATTCATATTAGTAGAAGAAGAATTCGTGAACTTACATATTGAGTACAAGAAACCCGTAATCTACAATTGAAATTCAAAGCCAACATCTTTATAAACAGAAATCTGGAAATCAAATTGCTTAAGTTAGCAAGTTAATTCCTAAGAAAATACCAAGAACTAAAAGTTAACAATAATGTCTAACCCCCAAAAATGAGGTTTACATGCTCTATTTATAGAAAATCTTGTCCTACACAAAAAGGAAACGAAATATGGAAATAAAATGCTGGATGCGGCTTCTATTGACGAGACTGACCTACGGATCGTGGATCAACCTACGGTCCGTAGGTTCTCCTTCCGTAGCTCCGGACTTAGACTTTTTCTCAGAAGTTGGAACCTTCAACTTGCAGACACAAATGACAGACACGTGGAGTACGAACAATAGGTTGACCTACGGTCTATGGGTCCCCTTCCGTGGCTCCACACTTAGAACTTTTCATCACCAAATATCTGATACAAACGACGCAGGTGCAGGATGGCCTGTGAGTCGACCTACGCTTCGTCAATGGCTTTTGTAGTTCCACACTTTGTCAAGACTTCCGTGATGCTCCATCTACGCCACCTTACCTGTGAAGCGTGACTGGACCTACGGTCCGTAGGTCGTTCCTTCTGCAGATTATCATCTTTCATCTTTCTCGACCTCGTCTAAGCCTATTTCCTACAAATATAACACAAAAACATTAATTCTAATACAAAATGGCCCTAGACACACACAACTCTTAAGTGAAATGTATTAAAAATATCGTAAACTCACGGTATTTCAACACCCTCAACTTAAATTTGTTGTTTTTCCTTAAGCGACGCACGAAACTCTAAATGACACTTGTGTAGAAGCAGACATACAAACTCAAACAATCACATGGCTATTTCAATCCATCCCACTCTCTCAGTGCAAATCTTCTCTCTTAGACTCAACAAGCTAACTCATGTGGATCAAGATATCACAAAGATCGACCAATAGACACACACATACACTTTTTCACTATCACCAAGGTACCAAATCTCCAACAATGTAACTAGTGCCCTTACTTCAAACGAAATCCTTTTTGTACACAATAAATATGATTTTGAGTACGAGGATTCATTAAGCACTCACGCTCAGAAGTAACTTCAAGTAAAGTTAGTGCTCAATGCCATAGGCTTTCCCTTATTTTCATAGCTTAGACTCTCCAAACTAGTTGCTAGGATCACTATAGGACTTTCTTAGCTTTTAATGTAGGCTCAGGGTCAGGTGTGGTACATTTGGGTACTTTTTAGTGACTTTCTTTTCTCCTTGACATTACATTGGATTTTTACCTCTTTTCAACCTTTTTTTGACATCCTTGTTTTTTACCATCTTTCCCTTGACTCTTTTCACCATGGATGTGACTTTTGACTTTGTAGCTCTTATTTTTCACTTTATTATTCTTTATTTTTCAGCACTTTTATTTATCATATTTTTGCTTCTTTGGCACAAAGGCACATCCTCTTCTACCTTATCTTTTTCTTTTTTCAACACAAAACTCTTTTCATACCTATTTTTTTTCGGTTTCATCTTTCATAGCCACCTTCAACTTATGGATTTTCCATTAGTTGAGGTGCACAATATCCAATGTCGGACCAGGGCCAACATTGAGGTCACTTTTAGCATTAGCCACACTCAACTTAGGCTTTTGGCCTAAGTCAAGGTGCACATGTCCAAGGAGGGACCGGGGCCAAAACACTTATTTTAGGGCAGGTGAGTTAGGTGAATCAAAAGAAATGGCCAATTTTAGTCTCAAATATTTGGATCAAAGGGAACATTGATTTCAATTTCTTGGATTCTTTAGGCTTATGTGGACTAATTTGAACACGGTCCTATGATCACTTCCCAACTTCTAGCCTAGATCATATTAGCAGGACTAACAGGGCAAAATCTAGATTAGCACAAACTGTCTGAACAATCAACTTTCCTCACACACTCTTGGCACATTGTTTCATTATGATCATGATTACCGAGTTTAAGTTTTAGCTTAAGTCATGAGACCAAATTGATTCTTTATCATGTCATACTCAGAGCCAACACATTCAACTCATTCTAGCCTACATATTTTAGAACATATAAAAGAATTTGGACGGGTATCAGTTTTCTTTCTTAATTATGCCATCATGCTTTATTCTTTCTGATGCTTCTATACATACAATCCTAACACATGCCGGTTCAACATAAATTAAAAATAGTCTCTTGGGGGAAAAGAACACAGGCAAGAAAATCCCAAGAGAGGATTATGAGTTGGATTACTCAGACTTCACCCTCTCACTCACAATCCATTTACCCCACCCCCAACAAAATAGAGTGCAATTATTCCCAATGCACAAAAAGTAAAGAATAAAGGATTGGGTGAATCAAACCTGTGGCACATAGCACCAAAGACCTATCAACAAGCGGGTGGGTCCGGTTTCCCGGAGCCCACTAGATCAACAATCGGGTCACCCTTAGTAGTCCCCGTATCAAAAGTCTCAGCACCCTCAATAGTGCTAACATCTACTCCAACCGCACCATCAGTGGTGCTTAAACTGCTAGAGGAACCAACACCAATCTCCCTAGCCCATTACTGGAGTGTCTTCTCATCAACTACCGATGCCCTCTGAGCCTCCTCAAACTGTTGGCGCTCCCTCTTGCGATCTCTCTCAGTGTCAGTGTCCTCAGAAACCCGACTGGAGCGGGGGTGCTTCCCAGCATGAAGGGAAGAAGAAGGTGGTGGCATCTCATCTCCGGAGCCGGAGCCAGAATCAGAGGCAGATTCAGAACCAATCGGTGAATCGATCATTATATCCTACTCATCAGACTGGGAGGCAGTGACTACATTAGGAATCACCTATCGGGCATGATTTTTTGTGGTGCGTGGTGCGGTAGGGGATGTCCTGGTAGTGGGTGGGACATAGGCGGGGTCAGTCTCGGCATCATCATCTTGATCAAGTAGCCAAAGGGTTGGTGCCACTGATTTGGACTTTCC
This sequence comes from Solanum piurae, assembly GCA_029582685.1. Lineage (NCBI taxonomy): Eukaryota > Viridiplantae > Streptophyta > Magnoliopsida > Solanales > Solanaceae > Solanum > Solanum piurae. The sequence goes on from JAJOOO010008654.1 coordinate 8,157, forward strand.
CCTTGCGGCGTAGACCGAAGCTTTCTTGGGACCCACGGTACCTATGGAAGGTTAGTTAGCAGTTTAATAAACCAATAGCACACTCAAAAAATATTTAGACCAAAGAACGAACCAAAACAAAAACTAAAAAACTTTATGTACAGTAGCATCAGTGGCCACCTACAGTCTGTAGGTTGACCTACGGTCTGTGAGTCCCCTCTGTAGGTCAGAGGTCCCAAAAATTTGGGTCTTTGATGGGAACCACGGATGTGCACAACGGTCCATCGATAGAACGACGGACCGTAGTCCACATCTGTGGTTCCACACTTGGTGACTTTTCATATGTAATAGAATCATGGACCCAACCTACAGTCCGTAGATTGACCTACGGTCCATGGGCGGGGTCATTTAGGTAAGGTTTGTGACAAATATCAGACATGCCTCAGTTTTAGACCATTTTTTCAAAAATTCAAACAATCAACCTAAGTCTAATCATGCATTTCAACACACCTTATGATAGTTTGTCATCCCTAAGGTTCCGATTACTCGTTATTTAACTTTTGTAGCACACAAATCTAGGAACCCTAAGTTGAAACTGCCATTTAGACTATTTACCCTGAGATATTTGATTACAACGACAACACAATCACATTTTATCGTCCCAAGGGTGTTTCTAACTATAGTTTATCATGCAATTTCATACAAAAACATCCCAAGGTCAAGACCCACTTCGTGACTTCATGTTTTGAACAATGAATACCGAAATTCAGAGTTAATGTGAAGTCATTTACCTTACAAGTATTGGAAGTGGGTGATTATGTGATGTAATAGAATCCTTAGACCTTTTGCTAGCCTTTCGACGACGAACCCGTACAATGGAATCGCTGGGAAAATGGAGATGAGGATTTGGGGAAGAGGTAAGAGTGATAAGGGAATTTGGGGAAGTGAATGAGGAGTGATCTGTGGGATTTGGGAGTTTAATGGAGTGATTTAGGGAGAGGAAAGGGTTAGAAATGGTTGGGAGTGAGTTTTGAATGTGGGGGATGAATATAAAAATGAGGGGTTTTATTTTAAAAAAATGTCCGGGTCAGGTCGAGTAAACCCTAGGTTTGGACCCACAAAATCCCGTCTTCGGGCCGTGGGTCGACCTACGGACTGTACGTCCGGTCTGTAGGTGACTCTTATACTTAGAAAAATTAAAGACTTACCTGGGGGTCTACGGACACCATTCATGGTCCGTGGATGGAACCACGGACCGTCGATGGGGTCCGTAGACCTCTTCACAACCTTTTTTTCTACAGATTTTGCATATCATCACTGCACATGTAGCAACCATTAGGACATCCTTTTTACATTTTGTAGACACTTTTTAGACACGGACCCTATGATATATATAGCCAACACTAATACAAAAATAAAATGCCAATCTAAAGAATTATAGAAAATCAAATAAACAAAGAAAACTCCTAAATCGAAAAGAAAAACCTATAGTTGGCTAGATTGTACATCTTGGGTTGCCTCCCAAGAAGCGCTTGATTTAACGTCGCGGCACGACACAGGCCCATTGATTACTCAGACTTCATCAAGGTAGTAGGCCTTAACCACTTCTTGCACACTGTCTTCTTTCCCCATGTAGACCTTGATCCTTTGCCCGTTCACCTTCAACCTTGTTCCCTCCTTGTTCTCGAGCTCGATCACTCCACGTGGGAACATTTGAGTGACTATGAATGGCCCGATCCACTTGAACTTGAGCTAGCCAGGAAACAAACGCAACCTTGAATTGAATAGAAGCACTAGATCACCCACAACAAATTCACATTTTTCGATCTTTTGATCATGATACTTCTTCATCTTTTCGTTGTACAAGTCTTAACTTTCATAAGCTTTTAGGAGAAACTCATCAAGATCATTCATGTCATTCACTCATTGACTCGAGGCAGCACCCCAATCCAAATTCAACTTCTTTAGCGTCCACATAGCCTTATGCTCTAGCTCTACCGGCAAATAGAAAGACGTCACATATACAAGTTGGTAGGGGGACATACCTATGGGAGTCTTGAATGATGTGCGATAGGCCCATAGAGCATCATCAAGCCTCCTTGACCAATCGGTTCTATTTGCATTCACAGTCTTAGCAATAATTTGCTTTATCTCTCTGTTGGACACTTCAACTTGCCCACTAGACTGTGGATGGTAAGGAGTGGCTACATTGTGACGGACTCCATACTTCTCTAGCAACGCTTTGAACAACTTATTACAAAAGTGGGAACCTCCATCGCTGATAATCACCCTAGGTGTACCAAATCTGGAGAAAATATTCTTTTTCAGGAATGCGGTGACACTTTTACCTTCATTGTTTGAAAGCGCAATTTCTTCTACGACACATAATCAACCACAACAAGAATATACTTCATCCCATGTGAACTCACAAATGGACCCATAAAATCAATGACTCAAACATCAAACAACTCAATCACCAAAATTGGATTCATAGGTAGCTCTTGCCTCTTTGAAATTCCTCCTTCTCTTTGCCAACGATCACAAGATTTGATGAAATCATGAGCATCTTGGTGGATGGTAGGCCAGTAATACCGAGATTGCAAAATTTTATGTGCAATCCAAATACCACTATGATGCCCACAAACAAGTGAAGAGTGACACGCCTCTAGTATACTCATCAATCTCAACCCCGGGCACACATCGACGAATAATCCCATCGGCACAAATGTGGAACAAATAAGGCTCATCCCACACGAACTTCTTCACATCATGCATAAACTTTTTCTTTTGGTGAAAAACCAAATATGATGGAACCAGATCACTTGCCAAGTAGTTAGCAAAGTCTGTGAACCAAGGAATAAGATCATGAGAAGCCGCCAATACCTGTTCATCTGGAAATGCATCATTAATTTCAGCCGCATCTCCTAGCTTGAGCATAGCTTCCTCCTCTAATCTGGACAAATGATCGGCAACTTGATTTTTTGTCCCCTTTTTGTCTTTCACCTCAAAATCAAACTCTTGCAGCAACAATACCCATCTAATCAACCTCGGTTTTTGATTCTTCTTAGCCATCATATAAATCAATGCAGAATGGTCAGTATGCACTATGACCTAGTACCAAGCAAGTAGGATCAAAATTTCTCGAATGTGAAAACCACAACAATAAGTTCATGTTCAATCACTATATAGTTATTTTGAGCCACATTTAGAGCTTTGTTGGCATAGTAAATAGGATGAAGAATCTTCTCTCGCCTCTGTCCTAATACCACACCAAGCGCCATTCCACTCGCATCACACATCACATCAAACGGTTCCCCCCAATCCGGTGAAATAATGATAGGTGCAAAAACTAGTTGTTCCTTCAACTCTCCAAATTCTCTCAGACAAGCATCTTCAAAATCAAACTTACACTCCTTTTCGAGCAATTTTCACAATGGGTGTGCAATTTTGGAGAAATCCTTGATAAACCTCCTATAAAAGCCTACATGCCCAAGAAAACTTCTAACACCTTTAATAGAGATAGGTGGTGGAAGCATTTCTATTACCTCGACTTTTGCTCTATCAACCTCAATACCCTTCTCAGAAATCCGATGACACAGAACGATCCCCTCTTTCACCATAAAGTGGCACTTTTCCCAATTGAGCACAAGATTGAACTCTTCACATCGTTTCAGTACCTTGGCCAAATGATCCAAGCAACCATCAAAGGAGTCACCTACCACAGAAAAATCATCCATAAATACCTCAATAGTGTCCTCCACCATATCCGAAAAGATCGACATCATGCAACGCTGGAAGGTCGATGAAGCATTACATAACCCAAATGGTATCCGTTTGAAGGCGAAAGTCCCGTAAGGCAAGTGAATGTGGTCTTCTCTTGGTCTTCCAGAGCTATGGAAATCTGATTGTAGCCCGAATAACCATCAAGATAACAATACCAACCCTTACCAGCAAGGCGGTCCAACATCTGATCCATGAACGGCATAGGGAAGTGGTCATTTTCTGTTCAAGAATTCAATTTGTGATAGTCCATACATACTTTCCATCCAGTCATGGGCCGCATCAGAACAAGCTTGTTTCTCGCATTAGGAACCACAGTATTCCACCTTTCTTGGGCACACACTGAACATGACAAAGCCAACTACTATCTGCAATAGGATAAATAATTCCAGCATCCAACCACTCGATGATTTCCTTCTTCACTACCTCTTACATAGGCGGATTTAGTCTCCTTTGGTGCCCAACACTAGGCTGGTGATCCGGTATGATTTGGATTTTATGAGAACAAATTCCAGGAGGAATCCCAATAATATCTGCAATAGTACACCCAATAGCCCCTCTTGAACCTCTTCAACACAGAAACCAAAGCCTCAACTTATTCCACATTCAAATCAAACGCAATGATGACCGATAACGTACCATCTCTCTCCAAGAATACATACCTCAAATGTGATGGTAGAGCCTTAAGCTCCAATTTTGGAGCCTCTTCAACAAACGGTTTTGCAAGTGGAGAGTCACGATTCTTCATATCTAACTCCAATCTCTTCGGTTTGGAGCAAAATTCAAACCTATCAAGTGCGGAAACTAAATCATCATAGTCTTCAATACTGTCACCCTCAAAATTCATCATCACCGGTGCAAGTGCATCAACACCCAACCGCTCTTCAATAGACACATCATAACCTAACTCCACAATACGATTTACCACTGACACTAACTTGAGATCACTTTCCTGCTACATGGACCTACAGATATTAAAAGTTACCTCTTCACTATTCAATCGAAACTTCATCTGCCCTTTCTACATATTGACCAAAGCACGCCCAGTAGTAAGGAATGGTTTTCCTAAGATGATGGAGACCTCAAAATCAACCTCAAAATCAAGTATAAAAAAATCCGCCGGAAAGATAAAAGACTCCACTTTCACAAGTACATCTTGGAGCACACTAATGGGCCTCTTCACAGTTCTATCGGCCATGATCAAACACATCGCAGTCGGTTTTGGAGCCCCTAAACCTATTTTTTTGGAAATAGACAATGGCATTAGATTAATGCTAGCACCCAAACGCCTTAGCAAAATGTAACAACCTGAGACTTCAATTTTAAAAAAGAACAGCCACTTTCAACACAAGCGGTGGCAAAAAATTTCGAACATAAAATAAAATTCGGAAGGGTTCAAAATCATTTTTGCAATTTAAAACAAAAGAGAGCCATGAGCTCAAACATCCACGAAAGGCAATATGTAACACAAGTAAAACAGAAAACCCAATTATACAAAACATGAATCACAAATACCAAACAAAACCTGACCCTCACCCCACCACAATTAAAAGCAATTTGTCCTCAAATGCAATTAACACATAATTCGAAAGGAAAAATTAAGAAAGACAGAGAAGGAGGTAAAGAGGGGATCCTGGATAATAGGTCGCTTTATCTGTTTGGGCATCAGTATCTGGAGTGACTTTCAGAGGGATCAGCTCCACTAGGTACATCGGCAGGAAACTTTGCCAAGGAAGCTTGCACAGCAGCATCTATCATGATTTCTTCAGTCTCAGCTATGTCGTCTGATGTACCTTCCTTAAATATCTCATCGTCAGTTTCTGCCTCTGATTCAAGATCAGCTATATGCACATTCCATCTCCATGTCCTGTAGTAGTCTGAGGCATTTTGGGCATATCTGGAATCTCTACTGTTCCAAAGACCATGGACACATCGCTGGACTTCATGTGGTCTATATCTTTTTTGCAGTTCAGCGCCGTTACCTCCTCTGTAGATCCTTGGTTGTGCTCACACACCGTTATTCTGGCCGCTAGGGCATCAATTGTAGTTCTCAGAGGTGTCACAACATCAGTTAAGGAAATATGGATCATGCCTGGAACAAAGGCCTCTAGGCGAGCAACTCGACGATCAGCAGAAAGAGCCAGCTATCCCATCTAAAGTAGAGATGCCCGGGTGAGTGGAAGTAGGGACGCCCGGGTGAGTGGAAGTTAGGAATCAGCTGAAACAGTGGTGGTTCTTGGCGATCGTGTAGCATCAGAAGAACCTACAGAATCAGCGGGAGTAACAGTGGCAATGGATATACCTAAAGGCCCAGGGGTCGGAGTAGACAGAGGTGCCTCTGCAGGCGATGATTCTGTATTTACTAGTTCCATCGATGTTGCCTTTTTCCTTTCTGCCTGATCCTTAAGATACTTCACTTCGATCCTCCGAATATCGGTAGAGGTTGTGGGCATCACTTCTACATCCTTCTTGACATATCGAGGCACCTGGGCTCATTTGCATAATTTTGTGATCAATACTGGAAATGTAAGTGAGGTTCGGCTCTGTCGTGCACGCATGAGTATCTTTGAAGCAATGATTGTACCCAAGTTTATCTGAGTATCCTCTATGACGCAACCTAGGAAAGTTGCCTTGGCAAGACGAATGATCGACTCATTTTGGGATGGCATAATTGTGCTGCTGATAAAACTGAACCAGAACCTTGCGGCTATGTTTAGTTCTTTCTTTTCAATCGGAACTCCTTCCGCCACCCACTTTGGAGTTTCATCTGCAATTAGTGGGGCTAACCACTCTTTCATCTCATCCAGCTTCTTTGTTCTGATCAAGTACCGGCAGTGATCCCCAATATTTGTGTGCATGCCCAAGACTACATTGATTTCCTCATTATCACACTTCACTCTCCTGCCTCTGAAAACCACATAGCTAACTTCTTTGAAGGCTGCTGCTAGTTTCTTTTGTTGGGGTATTCATGCACTATATGCACTATAGAACTCTCTTACCTAGTTTGGAATATAAGGACCATGGGGTTTGGTGAAGATTTGGAACTTGTTGTATCTCAGACACTCCATTATCTCTGGGTATCTATCTATAACCCCGTATATGAACAAAGGCTTTTCTTCCAGGATTTTCCTCAGCCCCTCAGCCTTTACTCGTTTTATTGATTTAGGCGGAGGAACTTGCACTAGGAGTGCTAATACCATTATCTACGTTGGAACTGGAGGTGTAGTAGTTGTAGGCAGGAGTCCTGGCCCTGGATGAATCATTCAGCTTCTTAATTCGCCGCTCAGCCCTTTGTGCTATTGGCATATCATTCTCATCAGAACCCACATCTTCGCTTTTAGATGGGTTGGGGTCATTTCTATAAAATCTATTATGTTCAGTGGTTGCATCTGATAACTCAAGGGCCTTGTGTTTGCCCTACCCCCTTTCGCACGTTGTGGAAAGTTTAGCAACTTTGCTTCTGAATGTATCTGCATCATCGTTCATTGTAATCCCTTTTGTTCCACTTTGGGATGGATTGCTTCTTCCTGCAACTTTGGATCTAGTCATTTCTGCAAAGAATTCGAAAAAGTTAAAACAACTAAATCGAGTTTAGAGAAACACAATTACAGAAGGACTTGCCGAAAAGATCAGCGACTCACCGACTAATTTTGGCGATCAATATTTCTAACCAAAAGTTACAGAGCACCGATTACAAGCAACATGAAGTTACAGGCATATGGGATAATTTTGGTGAATCGCCAAGTAATTCGGAAAACTCGCCTTAGCACGATGATTAGTTTAAATTCATCCGAAAGGCACATCACATGACATAGGAAGAAATTACTTGCAATGAGAGCATACATATCACAATTAATTGCAGGGTTTGGAGATCCAACCTTTTAGGCAGATTAGATCGAGATTATGATGCTAAGCAGCAGGTTATCACAGATCCAAGCACTACTCAGGCAACTAAAATACTTACAAGTTGCAAAAATGCTGAAAATACTAAGTAGGTGTGATTTTGTGAGAATTGAGAGTGAGGGGGTATGTAAAAAGGTTGAACGTTAAAGCCCGTGGTTTTATAAAAACCCATCCAGATCTCACCCACTCAGCGACATTAGTTGGATTTGCTTCACTACTCGACGATCCGCCGAGTTTTCATATTTCTCGCCGAGTTTTACAGGACCCTTAGTTAAAGAGAGGATCCAAATGGCGGTCTTTGTAGCGATCACTGATCTTGTCGGCACTTCGCCAATTGGACTTGAGTAATTCATCCTGTACTTTTCACACACTTTTCATGCCCCAATCCTACAAAATCGGAACACCTTTATTTCAAAAATAACAAAATTAAAGTAGTTAAGGGGTTTGGGTTGCCTCCAAAACAGCGCCATAGTTAGTGGTACGACGCGGGTTAGCACCTAGATTTCACTTTTGGGGTTAGCCAAAACATCATTTGGCAACCCCTTTTCTTGTGCCTGATGGAGATTAGGCATTACATGACCCAAGAGAGTTTCAATTAGCTGGATAGAACTAGAGTGAGAACTGCTCATCTGATTTAGCACGTCTACATTTTCTCTAATCTCTTCTAGCACTCTATCTTGCTTATTTAGCTTTTGAAGAATGGTCAATAACATATCTTCGATACATTTATTTTCAATGTTCATAGATTTTCCCTGCTCAATAAGTGGTCTGCATTGGCTCTTCTCTTTGGACACCACCTCCAGTTCCTTGACCTTTTGGGTCAAGTTATCCATTTGACCCAGCAAAATGATCAATTGCTAGTCTTTTTCAGTATCCTTGTTGGTTTAAGCCACAAGGTCAAGGAATTTGGTTGCGGTCTCATAGGAGTATTTCTCACGACCACCTGGCATAAGTCGGTCGATTAACCCTCTATTTCCAGGATTTAGACTCCTATAGAAGCATTCCAGTAAAACTAGGTCGGGGATTTCATGAGTTGGGAATTGTATCAATAGTGCTTTAAACCTCAGCCACGACTCATGAAAAGGTTCTCCTTCTAGATGCTTGAAGTTCAGGATGTGATCCCTGAATCTCATCACTTCTACTAGGAGGTACTCCATTGGATCACCATCCCCATCATGTATACTCATTATCCTATTACAACACACAAACAAGATAGACAAAACTAAGAATTAGGTTAGTAAACTACAACTAAGAAGAACAAAAATTCTACTAATCTAAAAATTCTCATATAACACCACTCCCCGTTAGCGGCGCCATTTTGATGCTTATCGTGACCAACGACACTAACCACGGTTCGAGTGTCTACGATCGTCGATATTATAGTAACCCAACCAAGGGTTGGGGTCGTGTCCCGAGGGAGCGGTTTTCAAAATTAATAGAAAATTAAAATCTAGTTCTAACTAGTCGTAGATAAATAAATTAACGATTAAAACATTGTAAGTCGAATGGGGGACGCAAAACTGTCAAATATCAATTTGGGGGTTTTTGTCACAAGTAAGTAAAAACAACAAAAATAACAACAAAATCAAGTATTGGGGAGAGTTCTTGGGGTGTGACCGCATTACAAGTTGAGATAAATAGTTGGGTACATGTTTTCGATAGGAAATTTGCAAGATAATAGTGACTAGGCTAAGCTTTAGATGGAAATAAGTTCCCTCTCGGGAAACTTACCCTGTTTCAAATGCATTCCTCTCGGACAACTATTTGCCGCATGAACACCAGCCTACGCCTTACCCCACTCACTCTCTCGAGCTGAGTGTTAGGATATGGGACTAGGGCTCACCCTCTCGGGCTGAACCTTATGTTGACCCACTCTTTAGGCCATCAGTCTAGTGGTCTTGGTTTCACGACCTCCCTCTCGGGCTAGCCAAAAACACATGGGTGGCTTTGTATTTACAACTACAAACCCATTAAATTAAACCACAACCACTAGGTGAAATCACCATTAAAATATATCTAACCTATCAGCAAGCAAGACCCAGTAATAATATCAACACATATTTGCTAAATCACACCCCAAGAATGGGGGTTTTTAACCACACATTAAGAAATAACTAAATACACCTAAACTGATAGTAAAATCAAATGGGTAAAAGAAATTAAACCTTGATTTAGGCAAAGGAAGAAGAATAGAGAAGACTCACTTCCAACTTGGGGAAGATGAACTCTTCTCTTCAAGTTTCCAAAACCCTCTCCAAACTTGAGAGTAAAAAGTACTAAAAAATATTGTTGAAAATTGGATAATCAAAATATTTTACTAAAATCTAATACTAAGATATAACTCTCAACGAATATTATATTTATAGTTTTCAAAAAATTTATGATGCAGCGGATCACTCGGCGACATTAGTCGGAGTCGCCGATCAACTCAGCGATTTGCTCTTTGGTGTAGTTCATCGCCGTCTTGCACCATACCTCGGCATCGTCATGCTCTGGTTCATGGGGCGATATAGTACTGCTTGGCGAACCTTCTCGGCGATACGCCGATTGCTCCATTTTTCCGCCGACTTGATCCCTTCTTTCATGGCTCAGCACACTAGAACAAAAGGCGAAGTCATACCCTTCGGCGATTCGCTAAGTGGACTCGACGATCCTCAGGTCTTTGTTTTCTTGTTATTTTCAGCCTTTTTGTTCCTTTTTTGCGAAATAGTGTCCATGCTTTCCTTTAAACTTCAAATACCTGAAACTTAGAGGTTTTCATCAGATATCGAGATAAAATAAGCATTTGAGGACATAATTTCTATTAAAATATAGCTCTAAATGAGTCCAACTTGTGGACTCATCATGTACTGTGATGCCTCTGGTGTTGGGTTGGGATGTGTTCTAATGCAACATGGTAAGGTTATCGCATATGCTTCAAGGCAGTTGAGGAATCATGAGAAGAACTATTCTACCTACGATTTAGATTTGGTTGTAGTTGTGCATGCGTTAAAGATCTGGAGACACTATTTGTATGGCGTTCATGTTGACATTTTCACAGATCATAAAACTCTTCAATATATCTTTAGACAGAAGGAGTTAAATTTGTGACAACGTCGATGGCTTGAATCATGGAAAGACTATGACGTTGATATTTTATATCATCCAGAAAAGGAAAATGTGGTAAAGGATGCCCTCAGTAGAAGATCTATGGGTAGTTTATCCTATTTAGATGTTGAGAAGCGGGACATCAGTTAACTAGTGAAACGACCCAAAAAATGCCCGAAAATGTGCTTCGGAAACAACTATAATTGTAATTTCCATATATCTCAAAATACGTGCATGATTTCGGAAATTCGACTTCATATTCTTATTCAGGGGGTCAAATTGAGTGGGAAATGGGTCTAACCCGAATTTTAGAGCAACCGTATCAAAATTCGAAAATCGCAAAAAAT
>JAJOOO010008655.1:0-23330 GCA_029582685.1 Solanum piurae
TAAGAAGAATAATAAACCCAGAAATTCAACTCGAATTGCAATACCAAAATCTTCAAAACGAACTTAGGAAATTAATAATTGCTAAGGTTGCAAGTTAATCTCCCAAGTCAAGAACTAGAATAGAATAACAATGTATAACCCCTAAAAATGAGGTTTACATGCCCTATTTATAGAAAACAAGTCCTAAATGAAAAGGGAAACAAAATAAGGAAAGTTTCGTTAAGGCACGCGTCTTCAATCCACGAGACTGACTCACAGACCGTCAGTGGATCTACGGTCCGTGAGTCCCTTCCGTCAGCCCAGCCTTGGAAAATATTTCAGCTTCCAAAATCCAGCTTCTCTGAAGCAAACAACGGATGTACAGTACGGACCGTAGATCGATCTATGGTCCGTCAATCCTCCTCTGTAGCTCCACACTTGAAATCTTTAAAATCAGGTACGGGAACCCTCGCAGTATCAATCTACGGATCAACAGTACGGTCCGTAGATCCATCTACGGACCGTCAATGAGCACCGTGGTTCCACACTTGGTCAGATTTCCCTGATTTGCCTCCATGCCTTGGCTGCTGATCTACGATCACCATCTACGGAGCATCAATAGACCTATGGTCCGTAGATCACCTCCGTAGATGCCCTTTTCTGCATTTCTTTCAGCTGTCTCTTAAATTTCGCGCCTGAACATCTTTCCTGCAAAATATGATAAAAAACTCATAAAAACCAATACAAAAACGCCCCAGACACACACAACTTGTAAGTGAACTGTATTAGAAATACCGTAAACTCACGGTATATCAGTCATCGGTCAAGTTTTCCTAACAGGCTTCACTAAAATGAGCATAACTTTTTACTCGGAGATGGGATTTTAGCAAACTCGATGGAGTTTGAAAGAGGATTCAATTATCTATCATTTGGTAGGTCATGCGCAGCCTAGTTCCTTTTGTGCTAAAAGTTATGGTTGTTTGATGTTGGCCCACCAATAATTTCCCTCTAACTAGTTAATGACTGTTACATATAGTCTGTATGTCCAACCATCGACCCTGGTCGACCATCGGTGGGATCATATACTATAAAGATTTTTGCCTTAACGATGGAACCCCACCTACAGTCCGTGGTCCCACCTACGGTCCGTGGGTGATTCCGTTGGTAGTGGCACCAGATTTTCTGAAAAACTAGGATTTTCCTCGTTTTGAGATACGAGGTGTTACATTTTCTCCCCCTTGGGAACATTAATCCTCGAATGAAGTCAAAACTTAGCTGAATATGGAGGGAAGGATCTGTAATCCCTACCACTAAGTACTAGAAATTGATTTTTGACTAGAATAAGTTCTAAAAAGATGCAAATATGCTGAAAAAGTATGAACAACTGAAGGAACATGATATTAAGACTGAATTTACGCACGAGTAAACTGAAAGACTGTAAAGGAAACTATTATCTCAAGCTGAAACAAAATCGGAAGAAAAGAGATGAGGATACTAGGCCTTCTTGACTGCTTATGCTTCCCAATAAAATTCGTCAAATCTCATCACCCCTTTCATGGTGATACTTTCAGGAAAACCCAATAGTCTAACTCAAACTCCAAGTCCCTTCTCCTTACATCTGTATAAGGCTTCAGTCTTAAATCTATCTCTGATGAGTGGAACTTTTTTGATAGTATCATGATTCGAATCTGGCTCAATCAAGGATGCTTCACCTACTCATTCACCGTAGGAACACATAAGCGACCATCTCCCCCTTAGGAGAAAGCCTCTAGTTTCTACTGATGAACTGCACCATCTAACTGGAGTAATATAAGATCACCGTCCTATTTTTCCTTAACCTCAGCTACCAATGAAGATTCAGATCTATTCTGAACTATGACACCACCATCTGACATGTCTGTAGGACCAAATCCTAAGTAAGCAAGCCGGTGAACATAGTTTGCTAATTCCTTCCCTTTTCCTCAACACGTGCTACACTACCCTTCTATTCTAAGACTGGCTCGTTTGGAATTTGGAACCGAACGATCCTAGTTCTACAATCGACTGAGGCATAACAGAAAAATAACCAATCCATGCCTAGAATGATATCTAAATCTACCATATATAACTCTACAAGATCTGCTAAGGTGCCTTTTCTGAGAGACCGTGACAAGACAATTTTTGTATACTCATCTAGCGATACCTGGGTCACCAATTGGAGTAGAGACTGATAAGGGTTCTAAAAGATTTTCTGGACTGACACCTAAGTTTACAGCAATATAGGGAGTTACAAAAGAAAGAGTAGTCCCTGGATCTAACATTGCAAAAACATTTAAAGAACTCAAAACGTACCAGTGAACACATCAAGAGAATCTTCTTGGTCCTGGCGAGCCTTGAGAGCATAGAACCTGCCCTGCCGCTAAACTCCACCTGTACCAGATGACACAACCTGCTAAGTTGGGTGACCTGCTGGTGCTGTTTGGACTCTAGAGTGAGCCCTACTATTGTTACGTCCTTGCCCATGCCTGGCAGAAGGGCAATTCTTCAACCTATGACCAGACTGACCACATCCAAAGCATTCTTCCTTGCCTTCAAGACACTCACTCGGATGGTTCATACCACACTTTGGACAAGTCGGGTAGATCCTATTTCCTAAAAAACTCCCCTGAGACTTAGAGCCTGGTGCCCTACTATTCTGATCATGTCGAAATTGTGAGTGCTTTCCACCACCCAATTTCTGTTGAGAGTACTCATAGTTCCCTGTTCTAGCTTTCTTGTTTTCCTTAGCTATTTCGTTAAGCTTATCTCCATCAACCTGCTGAACATGAGTCATGAGGCTAGAGATATTCGTATCCCCTAACAACATAACACTTCTTCAGTCCATCTTCACTAAGTCGGATACCCTAAATAGAAACTTACTCATATGCACCCTTGGATCGGCAACCATATGTGAGCATACCTAGAGAGCTGGATGAACTTAAGTCTGTACTCTTGGAGTGATATAGTACGTTGTGTAAAATTCATAAACTCGTGAACTTTAGCCTCCCTCAACTCTCTCGGGAAGAACTTGTCTAGAAAAGCTCAAGTAAATCACTCCCAAGTCACATGAACTGCATTTGTACCCTTATTTTCTTTCCACTGAGTGAACCAAATATGAGTTACATCCTTAAACTGGTAGGATGCCAACTCTACCCTATTATTAACAGTTACCTGCATCACTCCAAAGACTTACTTAACCTCATTTATGAAGTTCTGGGGATCCTCACCAACTTGCGACCCTAGAAACTCAGGCGGATTTATCCTAACAAAATATTAAACTCTAGCTTCCACTGATCCACCATTTCTATTAGTAGGAGTTGGAACCTATTTATTGTTCTGATTAGTCATACTCTAAGCCAAAAGCTGAATCGCATTCTGAAACACTGCATTTGAAACCTCATGGTCTGGGACTAGAGGAACTGTGTTAGCATTACGTGCATTAGCATTCCTTGGGTAAGTTCTACGAGGAGGAAAGATTTGAAATGCATTGCGACAGATTAGAAACGAGAAGGTGGATCACACCTTAAGCTTGATAAGAGTAGCAGAGAAAGTGAAGTTTTCCTAAAACACTTCGTAGCCTCTGTCTCATTAGATATGGTGCAGTTCACACCCATGAAAATGACTCAACTTAGTGCGGCTTTCAGACATCCTAGGACTCTTGAACCTAATGCTCTGATACCAAGTTTGTCATGCCCCGAGGCTACCTCCTAAACGTAAACACGGGACCTAGGATCACGAGTGACCCCAAGCTAACCTTGAGTTGGCATATCATAAGCAAACTGAACATATCTATAAAATATGGACTAATGCGGAAGCTAAATCATGATATAACTGAATGACGAGGAATACCCAATATTGTTCTGAATAAATAAAATATACTAAGAGTTAAGTGATACTGAACAATCACTCAAAAACTAACGCTGAATCTAGTACTATGTCTGAAAAAGCCTCTAACTGACTAGAGTTGTTGGAACATATCCCCTGCTCACCCTAGCAAAATTGAAACTGAAATGAAAGACTAAATCTGAAAACATGTATATTGTCCTAGAAGTATGAGGACTCACTACTGAAGCTACTGAATGTTGATCGGGAATCGATCTATACGTGATCTGAATGCTGAGGATCTAAACCTACATAATGAAAATATGTAGTGTAGAGTATGTGTCAGTACTTGGATGGTACTGAGCATGCAGGATAGGATAAAAGTTGAGCAAAGCATAACTAAGCAATTACATAATCTAAACATAATGGAAATACTGATATATATTGAATAGAACTGAACTGAATGTAATGGCTAGGTACATAACATGCTGAGACTAAATACTCAAATATAACTGATAAGTTGGTCGAAAGCACTAGAGTCTAACTGTGGGAGCTACTATTAAGCGACATAAAACCATGTGAGCTAAACGTGGATTCCGATGTATACGCCCTATCGAGAGGACCCAATATACCTTACCAGGGGTATAAAAGCATTACTAGCATGATCACTAAATCTGATGCCCAATAGAAGTGTCTTATAAACCCACGGGGGCATATAGTTCTAGTTCTATGACGGTACACTGAAACCCCAGTCCACTCGGTGCTAAGCCTACTCCTAACTGAATATGTATATGATACATTATGACTGAAATACTGAATAACTCAAAATACTGACATGCAAATTTGAGAATGTAACAAGTATATACTGATAATGTAACATTTGAAACTGGAGCGCATATATCTGTTTAACTGGCCTAGTATGTGTAATTCATGAATTAAGAGAATCTACACAACTAGGGTTCAGAGTTTCATGCAAAGAACTAAGCAATGCTTCCACAAAAACATGATAATCTGATTAGGAGTACTCTAATAGCTAAATCACAACTAATATCTAAGGTTTTACAAACCCTAGGTCTAAACAAGATATAATAATCAAGATTTTGACTGAATTCTAAGGACCTAGTGAATGAAAAGAACACACTAGTGAAATTCCACATACTTGGTGACAAATCTCACGGAGAAACTTTTCTATTTCAGGGTTGGAACTGAGGAAAACTTGATGCGTTCTTAGAGGGTTTTGGGCCGCCTCTTTCTCTTCTTTTTGTTTAAGTTTGATGATTTGTTAGTGAATAAATCGCTTAGGGAAAGATCTAACTAAGTTACTAGGCTTAAACTGACCAAAACTACGTAGTTTAGGGATCAAATGACGTAGTTTAAGTTCCATATGCATAGGGGCAACAACCAAAACGACCCTGACTTAATTCTAACAAAGTCCACCCACGGAGGGACGTACGGTCCGTGGGTTGACCTACCAACCATAGGTAGGGGTCATTGGTCAAGTTTTCCTGACAGGGCTTCACTAAAAGGAGCATAACGTCTTACTCAGAGATGGAATTTTAGCAAATTTTTTGGCGTTGGAAAGAGGATTAAATTATCTATCATTTGGTAGGTCATGACACACCTAGTTCTGTTTGTGTGAAAAGTTATGGCCGTTTGAAGTTGGACCAACAACAATTTCCCTCTAACAGGTTGTTGACCCTCACCTACGTTCCGTAGGTCCAACCACGGACCGTACTCTTCAAACATGGGTTGGATCAGAGACTATAAAGATTTGTGCCTTAATGATGGAACCCCACCTACGGTCCATGGTCTCACCTACGGTCCGTGGATGGTTCCGTTGGTACTGACACATGATTTTTTGAAAAACTAGGATTTTCATCGTTTTGAGATCCTAGGTGTTACCTGTCATAGAGGCCAACCATGACTTGTATGTAGGACCACATATTGTAGTGTAGTCTATGGATTGGCCACACTGCCAAGTCTGCAGAAGCTTAGGACCACAGCCTGACCTATAGACCATAGGTCAGACCACAATCCGTGGTCGGGGTCCATGGTTCACTAGCCCAATATTCAGGTTTCTAACCAGCATCGACGGCCGTGCAGGATGGTCCGTCGTCATGACCACGGTGTGTCGGCAGTGGTTGTGGGTCAGAACTGGCAGATAAGTTTTAGGGTTAGTTAGGTCTTTTTCTAATTATTTTAATCCTATACTACATTGTTTTTCCAATATCTAAGGCCCCATATATAAGCATGTTTACCCCCAAATTTCCCAATAGAAATCATTCTCTCCAAACTCACCAAAAAGAAGAATTCTCAAATAATTCTCTCTCTATAACTTGAAGAAAAAAAAGAAGGATTCATCTAGGATGTCAATTCAAGGTCTCACTTCCTCCATTGAACATAGGCAAGACTTGAGGTATTATAGTTTTCATCCATGAATTCCTTTCGTTAATGGAGTTCCCAAATTCTCCTATTTTCAAAGTAGAATTCCCCAAGTTAGCGAGGGTTTTCTTCAATTACCATGGGTTCTCTTAATTATTGATCTAAATGATTGAATAATTTTTTAATATGCATGAATTGATGAAATACAATGATTTTATGATCTTTCCCATATGATCCCATGTATACCCCATGTTTTCCAATTTGATCATATGATGTGGGTTGTTGGTTATTAAAGAGGATATTTATAAACTAAAGCATGAAGTGATAGAATCACATGAATTTATGATGAAATCTCTATCTAGTACTTGATTTCTAGATGTGGTGATTGCAATTAGACTTTGAACTTTGAAAGGGCAAAGTATGAGTATATGCACGATCTTATGAAAACATATGCAAATGTTTAAGGATGCTTTGAGAGTAAAGTATCAATGATGATGTTGTTGTTGTGTTGTTGTAAGGATATTCTCATAAGCACATACAAACATGATTGTGAAAGCTTTTCTCACATAATAAAAATTCAAAGGTCGAAATGTTCTGTCACCTAATTGAATCAAAGATAAGGAGCTATCCTAATGAAACTTGACTTGGATTGGCAAGATGACATGCCCTTCCATGGATAATAAGAACAAGTATGAAACGACTACTCTGTGGGAATCATGCTTAGCACCAAGAGGATATTGAGATGGAGCTCTCCCGTTAGTAGAGGCTGAGTTTCTAGAAGAAATATCTTTATCCCTTACCTATGTGCCCCCCATAGGATGATTGTCTCTATAGATATTAGTTGGTGGATCCATTTAAGCTAGAAGTTCATGGTCCTTACTTTGGCAAGTAGGATAACCCTTTTAGGTGTGGGAGACACCGGGGATCATGTTATGGCTCGCATGGTCTATATGTCGGTTAAGGCTCATTCCCATAACAACATGAATAATGAGCTGAGGTTACTTCAAGAAGTATCTCATATGTGCTCAAACTTTTGAAAGATGTTAGCTTGCATTGACCATGTTTTATGAATTCTGTTTTCTAACCTTCTTATATCATGTTTTCGCTTGGTCAATTGCATGTTCATGAAATGTCCTATTTTAACATGATTTAAATATTTTATGCATGGTTATCATACATGGTACATTGTTTTGTACTAACTCATATTCTTTCCTACATTTTTTGAAATATAGGGTCTGATGTTCAGGGTTCTCAATATCGTGGCTAGTGATTGTCTTTGTTGATTTCCCAAGCTTGGTGAGTCCTCATGCTTTGAAGAAGGAGTTTTATTTTTTTCAGTTTCTATCTTGCTTTTTAGTTTTGGACATGATCTATGGGCTAGACCCAATTTCATTCTATTGTATTAGATGGATAAAGAGACAAAGTGTCTAGACTTCTACTTTTCTTTTATAAAATATTTTGCACTTGAATATTGCTTTTACTTGTTATGTTCTATTTCTTATGTTATGAATGCTAAGTGGCTTGTATGAGGCCTCTCAGGGTCTTATACGTCATGTTACATCTAGGGTGTACCCCTGGATCGTGACATTAATAAATACCTCCATTAGGTCTTCCACCATATTTGCAAATATAGAAAGCATACATCGTTGGAATGTTGTCTGAGCATTGCACAACCTAAAAGGAATTCTCATGAAAGCAAAATTCCATAGGGACAAGTAAAAGTAGTTTTCTCTTGATCTTCCGGTGCAATGGAGATCTAGTTATACCCGGAATAATCATCTAAAAAAAATAATGTTCACGCCATGCAAGCCTATCAAGCATTTGGTTTATAAATATCATTTAAAAATGATCTTTCTTGGTAAATATGTTTAATTTTTGGTAATCCATGCATACTCGTCAATGGGTGATCGGCCTCATAGGTACAAGTTCCATTTTTTCATTTGGAACCACTGTGATGCTTCCTTGATTTGGTACACATTGTACGAGACTTACCAATTTCCTATCCATAATAGGATATACCACGCCTACATCAAGCCACTTGACGATTTCTTTCTTCACCACTTCTTGCATAGGAGGGTTTAGCCTACTTTCATGCTCAACACTTGGTTTGCATTCACTATCCAAATGGATTTTATGAGTACAATCCTTGAGGAATCCCCACAATATCAGCAATTGTTCATCCGGTGGCCTTAATGTATCGTTTCAAAACCTCGACAAGCAATTTCAGCTGCCACTCATACAAGTCCACTACAGTGATGACGGGCAAGGTGTTGTTTGCTCCCAAGAATACATACCGAATATGTGATGGGAGCACCTTTAACTCAAGCATTGAAGGTTCTTCAGTGGATGGTTTAGCAGGGGGACCTTCCCGATTTTTTAGATCAATATTGATCTTCAATTCATTTTTAGAATGAGCACCTAATTCCGATAGAGAAGCCACAACTGCATCATAACCTTGAATTTCTTCCTCATCATAATTTGAATACACTGCAACAAGAGGTTCACCCATACAAAACATATCAATCACACAAGCTAATGCTTCATCAATCACATCAATATTTGAGACCACATGGATGTCACTAGGTTGCTTCATCAATTTGCACACATTGAAAGTAGCCTCCTTATCATTTACCCGAAACTTTAACTCACCACTTTCGAAATCCACAAGGGCTAACCCGGTTTCCAAAAATAGCCTACCTAAAATAATAGGTACTTCGACATTAATCTCACAATAAAAAATAACGAAGTCGGCTGGGAATATGAACCTATAACCTTTCACAAAAATTTCATAAAGTATGTCAATGGGATGTTTAACAGTTTGATCATCCATGAGGAGCCGCATTGTTGTAGACTTAGGTTTGCCCAATCCAAGTTGTTTCTAAATGGTGTACGACATCATGTTAATACTAGCCCCCAAATCACATAATGCTTTGGAAAATTGAAGCATCCCAATAGTGCATGGAATAGTAAACACCCTTGTATCAACATTCTTGATAACCACACTGTCATTATGGCACTACAACTATGAGACACCTCAGCCGTTTCGAAATCCATACTCCTCTTCTTGGTGGACAATTCTTTCATGAACATTGTACAACCAGGCATTTCCAAAAATGCTTCCACTAAAGGAAGATTTATTGACATAGTCTTGAACATAGATAGAAATTTTTGGAATTTTCCATCTTCATCCCACTTTTTGAGTCTTTGAGGAGATGGTGGGTTGACTTTGGGCAACGGTTTTACAGGCTTTGAAAAAGAAGCAACTCCCTCCTTGTATGTTTGCAATTCCTCGGTTGTGAGTTGTCTTGGAATTTCCTCAACCTCTTTAGATGTGTCATTCTACGGTACTTGGTCGGTCCCTCTACACTAATGACATCATCTCTTTTTTTACTAGTGTTTGCCTCCTCATTCACATTCACATTCACATCACCACCTACTACTTTTCCACTCCAGGTCAACGCAGCTATGCATTTATCATGATTAACCATTTAATTCACCATCATATCATTTGCAAACCTCTCTAGCGGCTTCGACTCTAACTGGGCTGAAAGTTGACTCATTTGACATTGAAGTTGCTTGATAGATTCTGAGTGAGAGTTTACTTTATTATTCAAGGATGAGAAGTCAGCCTTCATCTCTTTAAGCATTTTGTCGAATCCTTCAACCTTATTCAGAATGTGGGATAACAAATCATCCACCCGAAAGCTTGCAGAACTGTCCCTAGAACTTAGGCTATCACCCATGTGCATATAACACGCATCATAGTCATCTTCTCTCCTTCAACAGTTATTTTTCTCAGCCAAATCTTGATTGTGACTTCTCTGTCCTTCCTCACTAAGTGTGTTCCAACCTTGATTCTCACTTAACTTTAAAGAGCCCGGGCAAGAACCCTTCTCTAGTCTTGTCACTTTTTACACCTCTTGGTTTTTACAAATACTCCCCATGACCATTTTTTTAGAATTTACATTTGGGACATCAACTTGGCCATGTTTTAATCTCGCTCTTCGTTGTTCTCCACTTTCTCTTTTGTCATCCAAAAATTCAAGGGAGACACTTGATCTTCTCTAGTGTACCAAGCACGATTGATTTTTGTCATCTTATCAAGAAGAGTAGATGCTATATCAAACAGTTGTGACATGATTCCTCCTCGAACAATCTAGTCATCCACAACTTTGTTGACTGAATCGAGGCTCCGGTAGAAGTATTGTAACAACATATTATTTGGGAGTGCGTGAGTTGGACATTAGAGAAGTAGCTTCTGAAACCTCAATCATGTCTTATGAAGTAGTTCCCATCCACTCGCTTAAAGTTCTGAAGATGGTCCCTCAACTTCACCATCTTTGAGGGAGGGAAAAACCTTACATAAAATGCCTCGGTGAGCTCCTCCCAAGAAGTAATTGATTATGTTGGCAACTCTGCCAACAAATTCGTTGCCTCCCTATTAGAGAAAAGGGAAACAACCGTAGTCATACCAATTCTTGTGTGATACTCTTGAAGGAAAATGGACCACACATATTCACAAATGTAACACCCCTGATTCTAAAAGAGATGAAATGAAGATTTTCAGAAGTTACAGGTGCCACAAACGTGGCCCCCTGTAGACCGTAGGTGGAACCACATACCGTAGGTGGAGTCCGTGGTTGGCCACCTGCAACCCTCTCCACAAAACCCTAGAAAAAGAATCAGCTAAGTCAAAAACCATGTCAGGACCTACGGACCATAGGTGAGACCACAGTCTTTGGTACAGACCCCTAATTTCCCATTCTCTGAAGTTGATCGACGAACTGACAGGATGGGTCATTAGTCGATCGATGGTATGTCGATCAGGCCCATCTGTGGCCCCGACATATTTTAAGTGAGAGGTCGTTTGGTCTTTTCTTCTATGCGTTGGACACCTATACTACATCGTTTAATCACTAAACTACATTGTTTTGACCAGTTTTAGCCTAGTAACTAAATCGAAACTTACCCTGGTCCACTCATTCTCCAAAACTCATCCAATTAGAACGAAAAGAAGAGAAGGCATCGACCAAACCCTCTCCAAGAACGCATCATGTTTTCCTCAGTTCCACCCCCGAAATTGAAAGATATCTCCATGGTATTCGTCACAAATGTGGGATTGTCACTAGTGGGTTCCTTTCACCCATTAGGTGCCTAGAATTCAGTCAGATTCTTGATTCCCTATATCATGTTTAGACCTGGGTTTTCTAAGATTGTAGATAATTGGTACGATTTAGTTGTTAGACTAATCCTAATCAGATTATTATGTTTTTCATAACCATATTGCTTAATCCTTGCATGAACTCAGAACCCTAATTGTGTAGATTCATTTAGTTCATGAATTACACTAGCTAGGACAGATAAACAAATATACATGCCTCAGCTAAGAATATTTCATTATTAGTATTTAAATGATGCATTTTTTGTTAGAATGTCAAAATATTAAGCTATCCCATTTATATCAGTTATGTTGTATTGTACAGATAGTAGTTGAGAGTAGGCTTAAAACCAAGTTGGACTAGGGTTAGTCACCTTCATAGTCCCAAAACTAGGTGCCCCCATACGCTTATAAGTCCCCTCTATGGGAATCACTTTTTAGTGATCACACAGTTATCCCTTTATACCCCTGGCAAGGTATATTGCGTCCTCCCGATGGGGCATATACATCAGACTCCACGTTTAGCTTAGGTGGTTTTTTGTTGGTTAATAGTAGGTACCTTTTATGTACTTGGTCATTGCATTCAGTTTAGTTCAAATTCAGTATATATCAGTATCTCTTTATTCAGTAAATTGTAGTATGCTTATGATATGCCAGCTCAGGGTTACCTTGACTCGTGATCCTAGGTCCCGTGTTTACGTCAAGGCGGTAGCCTCGGGTTGTCAAAAACTTTGTTTTAGAGCATTAGCTTTAAGAGTCCTATGATGTCTTAAAAGCTGAACTAAGTAGAGTCCCTTTCATGAGTGTGAAGCATGCCACACCTATGAGGGGGAGTCTACAATGTGTTTTTGGAAAAATATCACTTTTTTGTTATTCTTATCGTGTGTGGGTAGGATCTCATTTCTAACTCAACGTTATGCATTTTAGATCACACTTCCTCGTAGATATTACACAAGGAATGCTAATACCCGCAACGCTAACCCAGCTCCTCCAGTCCCAGACCATGAGGTTTCGAATGCATAGTTTCAGAATTCTATCAAACTCTTGGCTCAGAGTGTAGCTAACCAGAACAATCAGCAGGTTCCAATTCCTACCAATACTAGTGGTGGATCAGTGGCAGCTAGGGTCCGATATTTAGTTAGGATGAATCCGCCTATTTTTCTAGGGTTGCAAGTTGGTGAGACACCCAGAACTTCATAGATGAGGTCAAGAAAATCTTTGGAGTAATGCAAGTGACTGGAAATGATAGGGTAGAGTTGGCGTCCTACCAACTTAAGGATGTGGCTCACATATGGTGCACATAGTGGAAGGAAAATAGGGGTGATAATGCAGCTATCGTGACTTGGGAGTGTTTTATTGGATCTTTTCTGGACATGTTCTTCCCAAGAGAGTTGAGGGAGGATAAGTGTTAGAAATTTATGAATTTGAGGCAAGAGTACGGGATTAAGTTCACCTAGATCTATAGGTATGCTCCACATACGGTTGTAGATCCCAGGGAACAAATGAGTAAGTTCCTATTTGGAGTATCTGACTTGGTGAACACAGAGTGCAAAAATGTTATGTTGTTGGAGGATATGAATATCTCTAGACTCATGACACATGCTCAGCATGTTGAGGGAGATAAGTTTAGGGAACATGCTAAGGACAACAAGAAGGCAAGGACAGGCAATTCTGATTACTCTCAGCATAAATCAGGTTGTGGAAATTGCTCCCAGTTTCAGTAAAGGTTTTTAGCTCCAGGACCTTCATCAGCTAGTTCTCCATCCCCCATATTTCGACAGGATAAAAAAGGTAGGGCATCAGGGTCTAAGTCTTAGGGGAGTGTTTCAGGTAACAGGACGTACCTAACTTGTCCAAAGTGTGGTTAGAACCATCCAGGCGAGTGTCTTACAGGCAAGGAAGAGTGTTTTGGTTGTGGTCAGACTAGTCACAGGTGGAGAGATTTCCCTTCTTCTAAACAGGGTCTAAAGAACAGTATGGAACTCATGTACACGACTCTTCTAACACCAATTCGCCTAAATTTGATTCTTTTTCTCAATTTCTCTTTAGATTTAGATACCCAATGTGTACATAAGAATCTAATCAAACTCAACTCTAATATTGACATGATTTTCTCAAGAACTTATGAATCTCATCTAAACTCAAGAACGAAAGCCAATTTCAAGAACACAATTCAAGAATATCAAACCTTAAAATTTCTAGAACAAATTTAACACTGAAATTAACATGATTGGCATGTGGGTGAACAAATCCAACACTATGGAAGCTTATATACCTCTTAGGGATCAAACTATGGCAAAAATCTGCAATAAAACTCAAGAACCTCGATGAACGCTTTGATCCTCTCCTCATTTCTCCTCCTTTCTGTTCTTTTCTCTGCTTGAAATCTCAACTAAAATCCTAGGCGTATATTAGGATTATAAAACTGAACATAATCATATTAGACCTCTATAACCTTACTAAAATGAAGTAAATCTGATAGGATAAGGAAACGACCAAAATACCCCTTACTATTTTGAGGTAACTTTCCTTAATTGGAAATCCTGACTTCAAAAGGGCATATCTCATCCAACCTCAAAACTTAGCAAACTCGGTGGTATTGGAAAGATAATTCAAATAACGTTCATTTGATATCTTATGGGACACCTAACTCATCATGTACTAAAAGTTATGGTCATTTAAAGTTGACCCAAAACATAGAAGAACTTAGGAATGACTTGAATGCACTCTCTTTAGTTCTTCTTGGAACTCAAGATGCTACATCTAGTGAACTTAAAATTCAAGAAATTTTTAATTTCCTCGACTCACAATGAAGGATGGTTCGAGTCTTAGTTCAAAAAATATTCTGGGGTGTTACAATATCTCCCCCTTGGGATCATTCATCCTCGAATGACGGTTGGACTGTGTATAGAACGTGGTTACTCTTATCATCTCTGTCATACCAATAAGAATTTCCATGCATTACTATTCGGAACCAACTAAGGGCTCTCATTTAGCTATTTCTCATAGCAAAACCTCATCTTCTTCTTTCTCCTCATTAATAACCTTAGACGGAATTATCACACCATCATTATCACGATATGATCATTAACCTTCTCTTTATAACATCACTCCATTACTAAAAGGACCTCTAAAATGATATCCCCCAAACTCTTTGGAACTCATTACTATTTTATTCTCAAACAGTTGATTTGATTTCTAATCTTGTCATCTCCCCCTTAGGTCTAAAGCTGACACTTGAAAGCTATGGACCTATTCCATCATCTCTAAACTGGTCTACATCCTCTTTTACTCTAACAATCGGGAGAATTTTATCTAATGACTTCCACACTCTCTATAATCAGGTACTAAGACCTCTTCTGATTATATACCATCTCAGTACACCTTTTAATGCTCCTGTTACTCTTGTAACTTAGCCACACTTCACTGCCATTATCTAAAGGTTAGGGTCTCTCACCTATACCACTCATATTTATTGCAGATAACATCTCAATTTCTCACCCACTCAATGTTAAGTCTTCTAGATAAAACCCCAAGACTAACATCATCACTCTCATGTTTCCATTCATTTGGTCATGAAACTCATCTCAAATTCAAGCTTAATGTTTATTACTAAACCTGAATATCAATATGATTGCTAACTTACTATACTAACTTACAACTACTGGATACAAATTCAGAAACACTAGTCCACTAGGACCTTATGACAAGTAGTCAATTCTTATCTCTTAGCCTCTACACTCACAATTTACCATCATATTCCACTTCACAACATAAGTAATACTTACTCACTTACTGTGCATTATCTCTCAAATAGTTTTATCATACTTTAAATACCATGGGGTTCTCCTTTCAAAATTCATAAGCTTAGCTTGGGTCTATCACTCCATGAATACTCTGCTATCTGATTCCACACATATGCTTAGTTTTCTCTAATACGATGGCACATTGACATCAACTCTATTCGGGTTAAAAATATACCCATACTCATTTTGACTAGTAACTATTCCTTTTTCTACTCATAAAGGGACTGATCACTTATAACTGACTGGGTACACGATTGCAATAACATAAATTATCCCATTACTAGCTCATTTCCTTTTATTATTGAACCTCTGCATACTTTTCTCTAACTCAGGGTACTTTCACTACTACTGCTCATGATCTAATAACTCAAGCTACCTTTGCAGGTAAAAATACTACCCTAGCTCTATACATACTTCCTCATAAGGATATCAGCTGAATCAAGGCTTAGAGAAAATAGTACAACTTGCTTTTTAGCTCAAATGCACAATTCACATGAACATGAGTGCATTTGTTTTGAACTTAACACTTATCTCACTCACATGCCTCTTTCAAGCTCCTTCGAAGTCTCATAAATTTGTCAAGATTTTTGCTGAGAGTAACTCATCGATAAAGGATGTACTTTGCTTTTCAACCACCCCTAGTAGAAGTATAACAACCTGATTCCATAGTTAGGTAAAAGCCAATGGTGAAAGAATTGGGGCCAGAAAACTTTTTCATAGTAACTTGAGATTTCCTAGCCTAGTCTAGATTTGGACGAAATTGGATTCAGTGGGGTTTAAGAAAATATAGTAACAAATGAGATATCTATTTCTTAATTTGATTACATGAGTGGATAGTTAAGACGTTAAGGAACCTGTACCACTTTACGGAATTGAATTCGGGTGAGTAGAACTCCTGAAACTAATCTTAGCGTGATCGGGAATTTTTTGAGTGTCATGGGATGAAGGTGTGTTGTGAAATAGGAGTTTGGAATTATTAAAACAACTCATTGGTTCCGTGCAAGCCGCTGGGGTGGGATTTCTACCTCCATGGAGGGGCCGCTGTGGCGGGAAAGACGCGACTTAAGTCAGAAATAAAACCCTAAAAATGTCTTTATTTTCCACTTTTTGACTTTGAGAGCTAAGGAATGACCCCAAATGAGTTCTTGACCATTTTTCGCCATTCTTTAGGCTAAAGACCACGAACAAGCGAGAAGAATCTGGAAAGGAAAGATTCAAGTGCCTTAGGGGATTCAAGATTGGATTTGAGGTAGGTGATGGTTATGATTCTATGATTGTGTGATGTTTGTTTGTTCTTGCTTTATTATGATGCATGTATGTATGTGAATGTTGCATTTTGATCACACTTATTGTAAATGAGGATAATTGAATAATTGTATGCCATGAATCACCTCTTGTTGTATGATTGTGAGAATATACATTGTGATTGTGATTGTGGTTTGTTGAATGGGAGGGTGTCATGATCCAACGCACTAACTGGTATCGGTTTACAAATTCCGGCATAAATATGGGATCGGTTGCCAAGTTCCAACATAAATATGGGATTGGTTGCCATGTTTTGGCATAAATATTGGATCGGCTGCCATGTTCTGGCACACTTACTTGGATCAGGTACCACAAACCAGTATGCTAATGGTTTTGGTTTGGGTTCCATGAGAGGACCATTCACTTGAGTTCCATGAAAGGACCATTGAATTGTGTTGTGTATCTACTTGTGATGCGTTCATTCATATCTAATGATAATTGATATTGGAAGATGGTATGTTGCTCTAAATTGATATAATTGTGATATGTGAGAATCGTGAAGTTGTTCATTGTTCGTATATGTTGATGATATTGTATATGTTTGATATGTGCATGTGATTATGTTGTTGTATTGACTAATGTATGTTACACTTAGTTGGATAGTTTTGTGATCCTACCAGTACACGGCGGTTGTGTACTGATACTGTACTTGCTCTTATTTTTGTTGAGTACAGGGCATCTTTCGGTGGCTATTTACAGACCTCACTTAGAAGATCAGTGATCGCGGATTCGAATTCAAGGGTGAGCCAGTTCTTTCGGGCAGCCTTGAGTTCTCCTTCTTGTTTAAGTCCACTCTTTTTGGACTTAGACTATTTGTTTAAGGTGTTGTTTAGTTTCAGGGTTGTACCCCTTGTTCTTTGACTTATC
Source organism: Solanum piurae (assembly GCA_029582685.1). Classification (NCBI taxonomy): domain Eukaryota; kingdom Viridiplantae; phylum Streptophyta; class Magnoliopsida; order Solanales; family Solanaceae; genus Solanum; species Solanum piurae. The sequence continues at coordinate 17,338 of JAJOOO010008655.1, forward strand.
GTTAGTAGAGTTTTGGTACAATGACTTTCACGTTCTAAGGATTAAATTTCCACATTAGTTTGGCTAGTTTATTTAAACCTTGGAGTTTATGAGAACTCTATATAATTTTTTCATTTAAACCTTCTTCCGTATCTTTAAATGCCTTAGTTTTTGGTTGAGTTTGTTAGTTTGGGTTGTAGTAATGGTTCTCCCACCGGAGGGTTAGTGTGGGTGCCAATCACGATGGTTTGGGTCGTGACAAAGTTGGTATCAGAGCCCTAGGTTTGTTGATCTCATTGTACCAAAATGAATCTAGTAGAATCTTGCAGAACGGTACGATGACATCCGTACTTTTCTTCGAGAGGCTATAGGACTTTAGGAAAAACTCACTTCTTTCTATTCATTCGTGCTATGACTTGAATCCTATTGGTATTTGGGTGATACAAATTGGTATCTTTCCTTCTTCACTCTATGGTTCGAGCTAGAACAACACTAGCGGTAACACTATCACTAGCAAGAGAGGATGTGTATAGACTACTGACAGTTGAATAGGGTCACCATTCAGAACAAGTATCCATTGCCTTATATAGATGACCTTTTTGACCAATTGCAAGGTGCATTGATTTTCTCTAAGATTGATTTAAGGTCTAGTTACCATAAGTTAAAGGTTGAGATGGTTAAGAATTGGGTTTGACCAAGTTTTGTTATTGAAATTAGCAGTTTTTTGGGGCTCGCTAGCTACTATTGTCGCTTGTGGTATGAGTTTAGTCCAATTGGTATCTCCCGATTCCAATTGGTATCTCAACAAGGTGAAGTAGACGCCGTAGTCCTGACTGAAGGGACACAAACAAGTTAATTGGAAGTGAGAAGGGTCTAATTGATATTTGGCCTTAGGGATCGTATGGGATGGCTGATGGTCATTTATGGAATGAACTAATTAAAGAAATTAGACTTGTCTGCGAGTTGTAACTTAGAACGGTGAATGTGTACTTCTAGTTGTCGGAAATTAACTATGAATGTGAAGGGTGTATTACTTGAATGCATGATATGATTATGTGCCCAGTATTGCTTGTCTTAATGTTGATATGTGCTATGTTCTGGCCTAAATGTTGAAATTGTGCAAGTTGTAACCGCTTGAGTGTCGTGGAACTTGTTGTGAAAAGAAAGTCATCACGAGATTAGGTGCAAGGGTCTAGATAAATTACAATGTGGTTCGTAAGTGAGAAATCTGGACGTGCGTTGCGAACAAATGATAATCGTGTGAGAGTCTGGGTGTATCCTAGGGATATGTGTGTGGTAGTGTTGAAACGATGAAACAGGATTCTAAAGTGCGTACTTCGTTGGGTTGACCGGGGGGTAGATAATGATTGTCCTAACTGAAGGGTTTTTCTCTAAAAATGCTTGTGTTATAGCTGGGAACCTTTGGGGAATTTGGGAAGGAAAAGAAACCTAGAAAAATTATTGGAAGGGATTCTATTTCCGTCGAGGCCGCTGGGGAGGGATTTTCTCACCAAGGTAAGGCCGCCAGTTCGAGATTCCTCCCGCCAGAGCGGGACAGGGCGAGACAGAACCTCAGCCCTATCTCCCCTATTTTCCATAGTCATAATTAAAGACCTTAAATTGTACCCAAACTAACCCCCGCTATCTAATTCAGTTTTCAACAATCAAATATAAGTTATAAAGTGTGTTAAAATTATGGAGAACATGGGCATATGAGGAGAAAATCAGCGAGGCTGTGGAGGCCGGAGAAATGGTAATGCAGGAAGAGGAGTAGTGCAGCCAGGCAAGGAGGTTTCTCATCAAGATAACATGGCTCAGTTTTATGTTTTTCCAGGCAAGACCGAGTTTGAGGTGTGTGATGTAGTGGTCACTAGTGTTACTCTTGTCTGTGCCTGGATGGCTATTATTTTGTGTAATATGGGTTCTACTTATTCTTACGTATCAGCTCAATTACCTTGTGATTTTATATGATTTGTGATATACTTGATGCCCCATCCATGTTTCTACCCCAGTTGAAGAGTCAGTCATAGTCACCCTTGTATATCGTGTATGTCCTGTTGTGTTAGGGATTTTCAGACTTGGGTTGATTTGGTTATGATGGATATGACTGACTTGATATAATCTTAGGCATGATTTGGTTGTCCCTCCTATTATACCTGGCTTAATTTTAATACTAAGTCGGTAACTCTAGAGATCCCCGATAGGGAAAGATTATAGTGGGAAGGGGTGTACAAGCCTGAGCTAGCGAAGATCACATCATCCATTCGGGATAGGAAACTGGTAGGGCAGGGTTGTTTGGCTTATTTGGTTCATGTTCGGGGTGTTGAGGTTGAGTCTCCCTCTATTGAGTCTATTCCTGTGGTATCTGAGTTTTAAGAAAGTGTTTCCTACGGATTTGCCTGGATGCCTCCATATAGAGATATAAATTTCTACATTGACTTGGAAACTGACACTCACCCCATTTCCATCCCTCCGTATCATATGGCTCCAGCAGAATTAAGAGACCTTAAGGCTCAAATCCAAGAGCTTCTTGATAAAGGGTTCATTCGTCCTAGTGTTTCCAAGTGGGGTGCTCCTGTCTTGTTTGTTAAGAAGAAGAAGGGTAGTATGAGGACTGATGATTTTATCTTAAGCCATAAGGGAGTGGATTAATACTGGAATGACAAGCTTATGAATAAAGAAAGTTCCATTGAGTATACTTGGTTGAAGGAAATTGAAAATTTTAGTATGAAAGTGTGTATCAAGATTGGGTTAGTCCTTTAAATTTGATGAGTATACCTGAGCTTGAGGGTCATAATGAAGAAAAATAGTGGGATGTAGTACAACCTTTAGAGAGAGGTGAGAGCAAGAATATTTTATTGGATTCGTAAGGCTAAAGAGGTATCTTCAGCTGGGTAGATAATTGGGTTCAGAGACGCGTGATTTCATTGTTTTGTTGTGGCTATGGTAATAGTGTCATGGGTCCATCAAATGGGTTAAAAACTATTGAAAAAGACTTGACAAAGGATTGTGCAGACATTAGCTTGAGTGTGATGATAAGTAATTTGGTTTTGTTTTTGAGTTTAGTAATGAGTACGATGGAACTTTTAGCGAAGGATATTGTAAGATCGATGGAGATGCGTTCAATGATAAACAAGGACCCATGAATTCATAAAAATCTTCAAGGTACAAGCTAATGTTGATAGATAAAGGAATTGTGCTATACAGTTGAATTTACAATTAAGATGTTTTGTAAGTCTACATTTGTGGTAATATATTTTGTCAAGGTTTGAATTGGCAAGGTGAGAAATGATCAATTGGATCTCGTATTGAGCATCTGAAAAGACTTACGCCTGGGTTGAGTCATAAGTTTACTACTATTGATTGTTAAGTACCTAAGAAAGGTTTCATTTAAAAAGTTTTGGTTTATAATAAGGTAAATGGTTTGAGTGTGTATGATGGTTGTTAGTATTATGAGTATGATTCACTAGCTATGCTCTAGTGTGTTTTCACTTTTGTGGGTGGATCCCTAGTAGTGGATCAGGGGTACCAAATCCTGCTATGTTCTTTTGGTTGAGTTGGAAGATTGGGAAGATTTGGTTATTTCGAATGACATAATTGGTGTTGTCTTGGAGTTGTTAAAGTATTTTAGTGGTTCTACATGTACCAGCTTGCTTATGAGAATTTATAGAAGAGCTACCATGCGTATTTGTGGTTGTCTGACAATCTTAATATTCCTCTAGTCATCGAGGTCATGTATCGATTATGTGTGGTTGAATGTGGAGATCATTGGGTCCAATTGTACTGTTCTTAAGAGGTAATCTACAATTACTAAATCTGGCATTTCTATAGTGTTGTTGGAGGGGTTGTATGCTTGGACATATCCCTCGATGAGTATCTCATTTCTAAGGATCAAATTTGTTACAACTTAAGCTCATGGGAATTTGTATTTTGGGATGGAGATATTGTTAAGAGCTTTGATTGTTTGGGTATTATGAGTATGTGTTGGTTGATTCAGGTTCACTGCTATTTGTAGCGAGTATTGACTTGGAATTTTACCATGCTTAAGTGCTAACGGATTCGTCCGGATGATTGTGTCAAAGTTCTTGATAACATGTTGTAGACGTGTGTATGATCAATTTGTTGGTTTGAAGTTGGAAATGTGAAACCCTTAGGGGATAATGAGATTCAATAAGAAGGGAGTGCAACACAAGTATCCCCAGTAATTCGATGATTCAGATACTACTCTACCCTTACTTTAGCCAGTCTTTTCTAGTTGATCACTCGGGGACGAGGGATGGAAAAATTTGTATCTATTGTAATGACATGATTCCATCGTTAGGTAAAAGCCAATGAGGAAAGAATTGGGGCCAAAAAAGTTTTTCGTAGTAACTTTATATTTCCTAGCCTAGTCCAGAATTGGATGAAATTGGAGTCAGTGAGGTTTAGGGAAATATGGTAACAAATGAGAGATCTATTAATGAATTTGATTACATGAGTGGATAGCTAAGACGTTAAGAAACTCGTACGACTTTACGAAATTGAATTCGGCTTAGTAGAACTCCCAAAACTGATCTTAGTGTGATCGAGTATTTTCTGAGTGTCATGGGATGAAGGTGTGTTGTGAAATGAGAGTTTGGAATTATTAAAATAGGTCACTGGTTCCATGCATGCCGCTGGGGCAGGATTTCTACCGCCAGTGCGGGGCCGCTATGGCGGGACAGACGTGATTTAAGTCAGAAATAAAACCCTAAAAACATCTTTATTCTGCACTTTTTGAGTTCTAGAGCTAAGGAACGACCCCAGACGAGTTCTTGACCATTTTTCACCATTCTTGTTGCTAAAGACCACAAACAAGTGGGAAGAATCCGTAAAGGGAAGATTCAAGTGCCTTAGGGGATTCAAGCTTGGATTCGAGGTAGGTGATGGTTGTGATTCTATGATTGTTTAATGTATGTTTGTTTTTGTTTCATTATGATACATGTATGTATGCGAATGTTGCATTATTGATCACACTTGTTGTAAATGAGGAGAATTGAATAATTGTATGTCATGAATCACCTCTTATTGTATGATTGTGAGAATATACATTGTGATTGTGATTGTGATTGTGGTTTATTGAATGGGCGGGTGTCACGATCCGATACACTAATTGGGACCGGTTGCCACGTTCCGGCATAAATATGGGATCGGTTTCTATGTTCCAACATAAATAAGGGATCGGTTTCCACGTTCCAGCATAAATATGGGATCGACTGCCACGTTCCGGCACACTAACTTGGATCGGGTACCACGAACCGGTATGCTAACAGTTTTGGTTTGGGGTCCATGAGAGGACCATTCAATTGGGTTCCGTGAGAGGACCATTGAATTGTGTTGTGTATCTTCTTGTGATGAGTTCGTTCATATCCAATGATGAATGATATTGGAAGACGGTATGTTGCTCTAAATTGATATAACTGTGATATGTGAGAATCGTGAAGTTATTCATTGTTTGTATATGTTGATGATATTGTATATATTCGATATGTGCATGTGATTATATTATTGTATTGACTAAAAGAGTAAGAAGTTGCTTCCCATGAATATGTTGAGGAGTGGTATTTTAGTAATGGTCTTAGTTGAAGGTGCTTAATTGGGAGGCCTAGGGCCAATGAGATGTCCCAATATCGTTATGTCCCCTTCTATTCCTCCTCTAGCTTAAAATGATTAGTTCTTCTTGACTCATTTCTTGATTAAGGAGCCTTAGATATTATGTGTGTCCTATAATTTCCTTGTTCCATAGAGTTACTTTTGTTAACCTTGGTAGGATTTGGATGCATGGTTAATACACCTCTATTAGTTTTAGAGCCCGGCAAGGTCAAAATGAGCCTCGGTAAAACTTGAGTTTGTTAGTGTAACGACTCGGAAAATGATAGAGTGAAACTAGAGCCTCATATGTGAGTTTGGAGTCGAGAACTTAATGAAATGATTATATTTGAATTTGACCCAAAAAGTTCTTAAAAATGTACTTCGGAAGTTACCGGAAACTTGTT
>JAJOOO010008656.1:0-12013 GCA_029582685.1 Solanum piurae
TAACGCGAGCAGCTCCCATACGAAAATAAATAAAGCAACCATTATACTTAATATGGAAGGGGCATGCTTATGGGGGAAGAGCATTATCTTCTAGCAATACAAAACTATTAATGATTTGCACAACTGGAGAAGGAAGAACAAATTTGCCTCATATTTATTTATTGGGGTTTAATCAATATCAAATTTACCTACTTAACTTACAAAAATTAAGGCAGACAATCAAATAAAAGGGGAGCAGGCAGCAACCCAAAGAAACAAGGACGCGAAATAGACTAGAATCTGGAGAAATCTTGAACGAGAAACGACATCACATTGTAATGAAATACATGACTATGGAACAAAGACATCGATGATAGCATCTTGAAACCGACAAAGAGGCAATCCGACAACTACTTCCATTTTAATCATGTTCGACATAGATTGCTAGGAACAGAGAATTAAAATACCGATTTCGACATACGGAACTTAATATGAATACAAGATAATATCTGAACCTATATTTGAAAAAATATACTACTTCCAATGGTAGATTTTTATTTTTTTATTATCTTTTTTTTTCCCGAAAAGGGGTAATATTAGCTATCAATAGGAAGATTTAACAGTAAAACTAAGAATCATAACAACATCTCTACAGAGCAAATAAAATACTCATGACATGAACTATATGCGAAACTAAAAATGAGTTGCAATCAGCTAAATGGACGAGCTCCTACATCTCAATTTTTAAACAACATTATTTCTTTTTTTTTGCTAGAACATGAACAGGAGGCAGAAAATATAAGTAAAACGGATCTAATAAACTTGACTAAGCAGTTTTAAGATGAAGCGTGCCAAAACAAAAAAATAGTGATTCTTAAGGGAGAATTCAAACCAACAACACGCTTGAGAGATACATTTGATATTTCCATGAATCAGATGCATATGTAAGCCTAAATCCAAATGCCTATTATTTACAATGGCAAAAAAAAAAAACAAATGTAAAGATTCACACTCAGATATGCATTAAACTTTATGAGAATCGGATGAAACAAAAAGAAAAATAAATTAGATAAGCTTAGGCAAACTTATCATTTTTCGTGATTATGAATAGGTTAAAGATGCTAATAATTGAGAGTGTCAAGACTTTGAATTCAAACTCAATAAGAAACCAGGAAAACGCACATAGGAAGCATAACTTAAATGACCATTGAAACGATACACCGAGATTTCTATAATATAAATCAAAACTCTAAAGAATGAGAGAACAAGGAGTGCTACCTTTCCTAGAGTAGCAACTGAGACAACGAGCAAAGGAGGGCAGCGATTCTTCCACCGAAATATGACTCCGAGAGAATCGAATGAACAAAACAAACCAAAAAAAAAACAAAAAAAAAATGAACGGAAGCCAAGACTAATCCGAACAACTTCAAAGATTTTTTGTTTAGATATATTTCTGCCTCTCAACACTTAGCTAAGTCTTAATCTCCTTTCCCTTTTTTTTTTATCAAGAACAAGAAGAGGGTATTTATAGAAAGGGAACTGGGGTTCGGAATTGGGGGAAAAGGGTAGAATAGGAATTCCAGTTCAACCTCCAATTTGAAAAATTTCAACCGAAATCCCCCAAAATCCGCACGATAAGAGGGCGTGGATGGATTGACAGGCGGCTGTTGCAGGACGCAACTGCAGGTCTGTTCATGCTGTTCCATCGATGAAGACGATGGCAGCTTTTCGTCTTTTTGACGTGTGAAAGAGAAGAAGTCGCGTACTGCTGCTGTCTGGTTCACGTGAGCTGCTGAATTCGGGTCGATGCTGGGTTTCGTTCTGTTCGGGTCACGATGAGGAAGAAGGAGAACGACGTACAGGGGTCGGGTCTGCGTCGGCTACTGTTTGTTGTATTTGGGACTGCTGTACATATATTGATGTTGAAGGGAATGGGCTGCTTGTATTGTATGTATTATTTGGAAGGGAATTTGGGCCAAGTCTTGGCTGAAAAAATTGATCCAAATTGGGGACAAAAATGTGGCCAATTGAATTACAATTATAACCAACATGGATTTTATAATCTAGCCATATTGAGTTATTCTAGAGAATTCGGCTAGATTTATATAGGACAAATTAATATAAATTAATGAATGAACTTCTTAATCTTAACAAAATGAGATAATTAATTTAATTATAAACTAATTAATTTAAAAATATAAACTATTACTTAAACCAAACTAATTGACAAAATATTTGACTAAAACTAAAATCTTTTTGAGACGATTTTCGAATAATCATAAAATATAATAATTATATACCTAAAGATGTAAAACATATATATTATCTAAAAATTATAAAAATGTGACAAAACTAGTTAAAAGAACTTGCAAACTATATTATTATTATTATTATTATTATTATTATTTATTTATTTTTTATATTTTTATTTTTTTTGAAATTTTATAAAACTAATTATTTTAAATCGTTTAAAATTGAAGAAGCTCGAAATGATTAATTTATATTGTGGAGGTCCAAAATTGGGTGTCAACAACTGTCCCTCGTTTGACTTGGATTGATGAAAGAAATTCGAGGCAAATGAAATTGACAAATCCAATTTTGGCCGACCACATCTTCATCTTTTCAAAAAGGGGTTTGGTACGGACTTTAAGAATTATGGCCGAACCCCGGAATCGGGTTTCCTACATATCTCAGGTTATATGAGAATTCAGGCCATTTGTAGTTCGATACGTTTGATTCGACGCACGATTTTGAATGAAATCAAAAGCTATTCCGATATCGGATTATGAAGAGACCGAAACACTTAGGAATAAGATTTAAGAGAGAATGTCGAAATACAACCGAGTTTTCAACACTGATCCCGCCTACATATCCCTCAACTTAGGGAATCAAGTTGCTTGTAGTTCAACTCAATCGGTTGAAAAGTAAATCTATTATGCAAGATAACCTTTTGGTTCAGGAGGAGTGACGAAGTAAGTCGAGTATGAAAAAGAGGTTTGCAACCACTTAGCCATGAATGTGGCGCGCTTCACACCCATAATTAAGAACTTACACAGACATAATTTCCAAAGCTCTTGGTGCATTGTCACTCAGATTGGGAAGCTGCTTCCGGCAGAGACCAAAAAATTTCCGGATGCGAAATTGAAACCGACAAACCCAAGGAAAAACCCACATGCCTTCTGATAGGGGTGTGGTTTGATTGTGGCAGAAGTTGCTCCTCTGCTCGCGTCCTAAGAGTTTGGCACTCCTCTTTGGACTATGTCCCAGTTCGCTGCTAAGAAAAAGTTCCACGTTGTGCTGCATCCTTTTTGATGTCGTCCGCACCTGTGGTTTGTTTTGGAGAATTCATCCTTTCGGATGCTCTCGACAAAGACTGAGATAAAACTCATTAGCATAAAAAAAATGCAATTCAAATGGGAGACTGTGTGTTTTACCGTGTTGACACTTAATTGTTCTCCTTGATCATTTGACGTCAATTCTATCGGGTTTGACGTGAATCAAATAAAGCTTGTGTCTCATATTTGCAATATAATCTTCAATGTACTCTTCCTTTAAATGTCAAAGCAATAAAATAAGTTGATGTAATATGTTGACGGTTCTCTTGATCTCGTCTTGCAAAGAAAAATGATGCAGTTGATGTTGATTCTCTTGTGATGGGTAAATCTTTCTCTTGCGATGCATAACTCCTTCTCTTGCTATGCATGAATCCTTCTCTTGCGATGTATGAATTCCTTTCCCACGATGCATGAATCTTCTCTTGCAATGTATGAATCTTCTCTTGCAATGCATGAATCTTTTTTCTCGCGATGCATAAATCTTTTCCCCGCGATGCATGAAATTTTCTCCGTGATGCATGACTTTCTTTCCCGCGATGCATGGATTTTTCCCGCGATGCATGAATCTCATCTTGCAATGCATGAATCTTCCCTCTTTTGCAATGCATGATTTCCTTCTCTGCGATGCATGGATCTTTTTCCCGCGATGCATGAATCTTCTCTTGCAATGTATGAATCTTTTCTTGCAATGCATAAATCTCTTTCCTCGCAATGCATGACTTCTTTCTCATGCAATGCATGAATCTTTCTGTTGCAATGCATGATTTCCTTCTCTTACTATGCGTGATTTGTTTCTCTTGCTTATGCATAAATCTTTTTCACGCGACGCATGACTTCCTTTCCGCGATGCATGAATCCTTCTCTTGCTATGCATGAATCTCTTTGATGATGCCTCCCTGATACCGAACGAAGATAATGCTTCACCGAGCAACATAGGTGATCTCCTGAGTATCTTTTGGATGGCGGTATCGTCTCAATCGATAATATGAATAAAAATGACCCTCGGAGTGGTAGTATCATCTGTTGACAATACAATATAAATGACTCTCCGGGTAGTGGTATCGTCTCATTCGACAATACAATATAAATAACCTTCAAGGTAAGAATATTATCATATCTGATAATATGATGCAAATAAACGTCTTCCAGGTATCTTTAGTTGTTGGGAAATAATAATATTGGTCTCTTCGTGGTTTTCATTTGTCCCATCTCTGAACATAGTTGCACGTTCATTATGGACTTTGCCTTGTTGGGAATTGAATGAAATAATGTTATTCATATTCCAAAATCTTTGATATAAGCAGCATAAAATATTTCCTGCATCCACAGAAAAATTGTCAATTTTGGGGAGCTCTTTGTCCCTTTCACTTCTCCATATTCATTGAATGGTGGAATATGTTGATCTTGAATTGATCTGCATCCACAAAAAAATTGTTAGTTTTAAAAATGAACTGATCTGTGTCGATCTCTTCGGTTGTCTGCTCCTTGTCTTGCTAACTTCGGTTGATTTCTCTGATCTCCCGCTTCTTGATAGATAAGACAAAACATTTTTTTTATGCAAATATAATTGAAACATGAAGGAAAAGTTTTTAAGGAAAATAGATTTTCAAAAGTAATGTTTGGAAAAAGTCACTGCCAAGTTGTCATGTCACATCAAGTTTAAGGAACGCCATTCGGAGTTGGTGTTTCAAAATCTGTCTGATTACTTGTTGGGAAGTATTCAAAGTTGCTCTAAACTCTCGCTGAACCTTATTGAAATTTTTGAGGTCATTTTCAAAAATTTCTATCTCAGTTAACTGTCTTGGCTTATCTCGAACTGTTGGTGAGCAAATCACGAAATTTTTGAGATCTTCTCAAAAATTCTGTCCCAGTTGCAAATCTCAAAGTAACTTCAGTCTCAACTTTGTTGGAGAGATCTTCTTCTTGAGAAATTTGAGTCCATCTCAAATTTTTTTGTCCCAGTTGCTATTGTAAAGAAAAATAGAAATCTTACGGGAGATATGACCGAGCCGTTGTAGCGCCTACGTATCCCGTTGATGCAGGAATCAGGTCAAACGTAGTTCCCCCTCAAAGTTTAACAAAAATAAGATAATTACAAAGAAACCAATCGAGGCCGACATAGGCCGCCTACGTATCTCAAAGTCTTGAGAATTCAGGTCAGACGTAGTTCATTACACAAGGGATAAAATTTTAAACGAAGTGATTACAAGCAAACAGAACGATTACAAGGAAATGACAAGAAAATGCAAACTGAAACTTCACACATAGTATCTCTTGACAGCATCTGAGTTGATCGGTTTTGTCCATTCGGTGCCATCCATCTCTGACAGGACCAAGGCACCTCCAGATAGCACTTTGCGAACCACGTAGGGTCCTTGCCAATTTGGTGCAAATTTTCCTTTGTGCTCATCCTGATGAGGGAAAATGCGTTTAAGGACTAACTGACCAACTTCGAATATTCTGGCTCTTACTTTCTTGTGGAAAGAACGAATCATTCTCTGTTGATACAGTTGACCATGACAAATAGCAACCATTCTCTTCTCATCAATCAATGTTAATTGATCAATTCGCTTACGAACCCATTCAGCATCACTCAATTCCACTTCTTGGATGATTCTCAAAGAAGGTATTTCAACTTCTGCAGGTATAACTGCTTCTGTTCCATATACTAGCAAGTATGGAGTAGCTCCAACTGATGTTCTGACAGTCGTTCGATAACCCAACAAAGCATATGGCAGCATCTCATGCCAACCTCTGCGATTATCAATCATTTTCCTCAAGATCTTCTTTATGTTCTTGTTGGCGGCTTCTACAACTCCATTCATTTGGGGATGATAGGCGGTTGAATTTCGGTGAGTAATCTTGAATTGTTCACATATCTCTCTCATCAATTGACTGTTGAGATTCGCTCCATTATCGGTAATGATGGATTCTGGCACTCCAAACCTACATATCAAATTGTTGCGAACAAAATCAGCTACAACCTTCTTGGTCACCGACTTATACGAAGTTGCTTCCACCCATTTGGTGAAGTAGTCAATGGCAACCAAAATGAATCTGTGTCCGTTAGAGGCGGCTGGCTCTATTGGACCAATGACATCCATGCCCCAAGCTACAAACGGCCAAGGTGAACTCATAGCATTAAGTTCGTGAGGCGGTACTCGAATCAAATCACCATGCACTTGACATTTGTGACACTTCTGCAAAAACTTGCAACAGTCATGCTCCATAGTCATCCAAAAATAACCGGCTCGAATGATCTTCCTCGCCAAAGTGAGCCCAGTCATGTGCGTACCACAAACTCCGGCATGTATCTGTTCCAGAAGCTTTGCAGCTTCATTAGCATCAACACATCTGAGAAGACCTAAATCTGGAGTCCTCCTATAAAGGATTTCCCCACTTGTAAAGAAATTGAGGGCCATACGGCGTATCGACTTCTTCTGGTTGAACGTTGCATTCTCAAGATAAGTCCCGGTCTCTAAATACTTCTTGATGTCAAAATACCAAGGTAAACCATCTGGTTCCGCTTCAACATGTGAACAATGGACAGGTTGCTCTTTTACCTCGATACCCAAAAGATCAATATAACTTGTATCCGGATGTTTAATCATCGAGGCAATGGTGGCAAGAGCATCGGCTAACTCATTCTGTGTCCTGGGAGTGTTTCTGAACTCAATCTTTCGGAATCTTTTACACAACTTCTGTATATACTGCACGTACGGTGTGATCTTTGGGTTTTTCACGGCCCATTCTCCTTGAACTTGGTGAATTAGCAAAGCTGAATCCCCAATAACCAACAGCTCATGCACGTTCATATCAATTGCCATCTTCAAACCGAGAATGCAAGCTTCATACTCAGCCATGTTGTTCGTGCAATTGAATCGGAGTTTAGAAGCCATAGGATAGTGTTGACCAGATTCTGATACTAAAACCGCTCCGTTACCTTTCCCTTGGTGATTTGCCGCTCCATCAAAGAACACTCTCCAACCAGGGTACGCTTTAGAAATATCTTCACCCACAAACGCAACTTCTTCGTTAGGAAAATAAGTCTTGAGTGGTTCATAGTCTTCATCAACTGGATTCTCTGCAAGATGATCAGCCAAGGTCTGTGCTTTTATTGCCTTCTGGGTCACATAGACAATGTCAAACTCACTCAAAAGCATTTGCCATTTAGCTAGTTTCCCAGTCGGCATTGCTTTCTGGAAAATGTACTTCAACTGATCCATTCGGGAGATAAGATATGTTGTATAAGAAGACAAATAATGTCTCAACTTCTGAGCAATCCAGGTCAAAGCGCAACACGTTCTCTCCAAGAGAGTGTAACGAGCTTCATATGGAGTGAATTTTTTGCTCAAGTAGTAGATGGCTCTTTCCTTCTTCCCAGTCTCATCATGTTGACCAAGCACGCATCTTAATGCATTATCCGAGACCGATAAATATAGCAATAATGAACTCCCTTCTCGTGGAGGGACTAACACCGGTGGATTGGACAAATAGTTCTTGATGGCATCAAAAGCAGTTTGACATTCTTTGGTCCACTTGGTCGAGGCATCCTTTTTCAACAACTTGAAGATTGGCTCGCACACCACGGTGGACTGAGCTATAAATCGACTGATGTAGTTCAACCTTCCCAGAAAACTCATCACCTCTTTCTTGGTCCTCGGCGGAGGTAATTCCTGGATCGCCTTGATTTTGGAAGGGTCAAGCTCAATGCCCCTTCTGCTGACTATAAATCCCAACAGCTTGCCAGCTGGCACTCCAAAAGCACACTTGGCGGGATTTAACTTCAAATTGTATCGGCGTAAACGATCGAAGAATTTCTTCAAGTGAGTCAAGTGATCCGAACTCTCGCGGGACTTGATTATGACATCATCTACATACACCTCGATCTCCTTGTGAATCATATCTTGGAAGATGGTTGTCATAGCTCTCATATAAGTAGAACCGGCATTTTTTAGACCAAACGGCATCACTCGATAATGATATACACCCCAAGGCATAATGAAAGCTGTCTTTTCTGCATCTTCTTCATCCATCAGGATCTGATGATAACCTGCATAACAATCCACAAATGACTGCATCTCATGCTTGGCACAATTATCAATGAGAATGTGAATGTTCGGCAATGGAAAATTATCTTTCGGACTAGCTTTGTTGAGATCTTTGTAATCAACACAAATTCTGATTTTTCCGTCTTTCTTGGCAACCGGAACAACGCTGGCTAACCAAGTCGGATATTGCGTCACCTCCACTACTTGAGACTCGATCTATTTGGTAATATCCTCTTTGATCTTTAAACTCAACTCAGGCTTGAACTTCCGAGTCTTTTGTTTTACTAGACTGAAATCTGGGTTAATCGGCAATTTATGGGATACCATATTCGTACTCAATCCTGGCATATCTCTGTAAGACCAGGCAAATACATCAATGTACTCTCTGAGCAAACGAACCAGGTCTCTTCTTTGAGCTTCGGTCAGATGGACACTGATTCTTACTTCTTTAACACATTCTTCATCTCCGAGATTCACAGTTTCGGTTTCCTCTAAATTTGGCCTGTGTTGATTCTCAAATAGTCGAAACTCTTCGGCAACATCTTCGGGTACCTCATTTTCTTCTTCATGTTTCTCGCACTCATCATCACCTGCCTCATTTAGTTCACTCGGTTCATGACATGACATGACATTGGCAGGTTTTAAATTAATATTATTGAAATCATAAACGAACAAAGTTAGGAAAGTAAAATATAAACAGATAAGTAAGCAAATTTTGATAAAATGGGCTTTCATTTAAATTGAAAAACTAGAACAAACTTTGGCCACGGCCAAGGGCCGTTTTGCCTTTTTAAACATCACAAGGGAATTTAAAAACTTCCAATAAGTAAAACTGCATAAAGGGTGGGTCTCGGGCCTCTTCCGGACAACCACCGATTTTAAAAACAAACAAAACATATGTTTGTTCTACCATGCTGCACGGGAAATCAGGAGCGGTGTGGAAGTCCAATTTTGCAATTGCTCTTCAGGTTCTGTGTCACGGATGCCTGATGTCCCAGCTTCTTCTTCGATGACCGCATGAATCTCCTCAGAAAGGCCCGAGATTCCTTCCCCCAAACTGTTGTCGATGGCATTTTCCCGCACTGGGAACGACTGGTATAGATGAGGAATTGGCCTGGCCAATACTTGATCAACTTTCTTGTTCTTCATCTCTACTTCATCATCTATTGGGACATATCCCAAACCAAACCTTGCTCCTCTGGCGGGAATTTGGATAGGCTCGATAATTCCTTGATAATGCTTCCCCAACCCGAAACCTGGTTCGAAACCTTTCTGGAGCATGACAGTAGCGATCATCTTGTACACGGCAGACATATGAGGCTGTGGAGCCAGGTCATCACCGGTGGCATTTACCAGCTCCACCGTATAGAAATCACAACCCCGAGAGACATCATCAACGATCGGTTCATACCCATGGGAATGGCTCCCTTCACCATAAATGACCAATTCCTGGTCCTTCCAAACAAATTTTATTAGTTGGTGAAGGGTAGACGGCACAGCCCCAGCCATGTGGATAAACGGTCTTCCCACAAGCAAATTATAACTGGTGTTGATATCCAACACCTGGAACTCCACATTAAAATCTGCAGGACCCACATGAATATCCAAGTTTACTGCACCCAATGTGTCTCATTGCACCCCATCAAAAGTTCTCACCTTGACTTGATTCTGGTTAAGCTTTCCCAAGTCGGATTTCAGCTGCCTAAGAGTCGAAAGTGGGCAGATGTTGAGACCGGATCCATCATCGACCAACACACGATTTATCATTTTATCTCGGCATTTGACTGTGACATGCAAAGCCTTGTTATGCATCTTGCCTTCAAAAGGCAGCTCTTCGTCACAAAAGCTGATTCGATGTCCCCGAATGACTTGGTTTATCATGGCCGCTAGATTGTCGCTGTTAGTACCCACAGGCACATACGTGTCATCCAAAGCCCTCATCAGAGCCTGCCTATGCATTTGCGAACTCATCAATAAGGCCCATACAGAGATCTGAGCCGACGTCTTCTCTAAATGCTTCACAATAGTATAGTCCTTAGGCTGCATCTTCCTCCAGAACTCCTCAGCTTCGGCTTCACTAATCGGTCTTCTGGACTGATCTTTCTTCTGCGCTGCCTGGGCTAACTCTTCTGGCATGTAGCACCGGTCGGATCTGGTCATACCCTGGGTAACAACTGTCTCGATCACAAACTTTGGTCGAGTAAGAGTTTCTCGTGGCACCAAGGCAACAGCCTTCTGGGGTGTCTGAATCGCAAACTCTTTTTTCTATGTGATGCTTAAGGAGGCCACATCCCTTTCCAATTCGTCAGGAACGACCGAAACTATCGCCTTTGTTACGCACCAATCGTCATCTGTCTCTATCATATTAATAGTGACGCCTCCATGATTTGGCAAAGGATTATTGTTGACGTTGGGTGCAACTATTTGTAGAGAAACCACGTTCTAGTCTATCAAGTCCTGAATCTTATGCTTCAAGTTGATACAGTCCTCGGTGTCATGTCCAACACTGTTGGAGTGATACGCGCACCTCTGATCAGGTCTGTAAAACTTTGAACGGGTGTCAACCGGCTTGGGACCTACTGGTTGAATAAACCCTGCAGCGGTCAATCGCTCAAAAAGCTGAGTTCAACTCTCAATGACGGGAGTGAAGTTACGGGCTGGTTTTTTCTCAAATCTTGGACGGGAGTCGTAGTTACCTTGTTGGGGAGGAGGCATCTGACGATAATTTATGGTGTTTGGGCGAGGAGCTTGGTATCTGGGATAGGATTTGTTGGGTAGTTTGGTTGTGGAGCTTGGTAAGTGGAAGGATTATTTTGGTATCGTGGAGCTGGGGTTTGGTATATTGGAGGAGGAGTTTGGTAATTTGTTTGAACATTGGCACAATTAGGAGCAACCTTTCGGTAGTGGTGAGACGGAGTATGGTAAATTGGAGGGAGAGTTCGGTAGATAGGAGGGGGGTATTTTGATAACTGGGAGGAGGGGTATTTTGGTAACTGGGGGGATGAGCTTGATAATCAGCTTGCGCATAACAAACTGGGTATGATCTTTGTGAAGGCCGAGAACGACCTTGGTACGACGAGGATTTCCTTGGGGTTTTCATCCCCTCACAAGAGATAGAGGATACATCTTCTCTTTTCTTCTTCAACAAGCCTGAAGATCCGGGCGATGCAGCAACACGGGCAAACTTCCCGGTTCTCAATCCATCTTCGATAGTCTCACCTACCTTGACTATCTCAGCAAAGTTTGCTCCAACGAGCAACATGATTCTGTCATTATATTCGGGCTCTTGTACCCGCACAAACACTTCGACAATTTCCTTTTCTGACATAGGAGGTCTAACTCTAACTGCTTCTTTTCGCCACCTATATGCGAATTCTATGTAACTTTCGATCGACTTCTGCTTCATCTTCTCTAAGAAGTAACGATCAGGAACGATCTCCACATTGTAGGCAAATCGTTCAACGAAGTCCTTAGCCAAAGCGTTCCAACTAGACCACTGTCTCGTTTCATGAGACGTAAACCATTCTAGAGCCTCTCCGCTCAGACTTCGGCTAAAAAGTCGCATTAACAAAGCTTCGTCTCTCCCAACTCCCACGAGTTGGTCACAGTAGGCCCTCAGGTGTGCTAAGGGGTTCCCCGTTCCTCCAA
>JAJOOO010008657.1:0-37300 GCA_029582685.1 Solanum piurae
CAATCACATAATAGCCCTAAGGCTTAGGGAACTCACTTTAGTATCTTCTAAGCCTACTCGTGCCATGTGTAGATAGCATCCCATACTACTACCTACACGTTGTAGAACCTATCCAATACTAGAGTGCACATCCCATATGATGGAAATATGCCTTAACCGACATAGGCCACACTAGCAAGGTATGGAATCCGGAGTCTATCATACTCCGTGGAGGTTAATCTACTTGCCAAGGGTAGAACTAAAAGTAACTCATGTTGGCACATGGTTTAAGAGATGTCCAAGGATGTTCATTGTGCCTAATCTCATGCTCAACTAGGCCACCATCCTAACCACATCCACTCGATGCTTAGCCTTGGTTTACATAGTATTCAATCACATATGTACTAGAGAGGGTTCCTTTTCTAGTTCAACCAACTCATAGTACCTCTTCCCAAGAAAGGCCCCATTTCTTAGTCATAGCCAATCTAGGTTCATAAGGATAACTCATTTGACTTTCTTAGATAAGGATTCTCACACCGTTCCGGCTCCATCCATATCTAAGCCTATCATTTCGTTCAAGAAGGGAACATCACCCTAAGGCCCATCCTTCAAGGTTATACATTTACTTAGGAAAGCTAGACTCATGAAAAGGAACTATGCTTAAGTCTACCAATTCAAGTCTTGGCCTAGAATTCCTCTTTTAGAATTTATAGGAAGAGCTCCATTACTAAGTCATAGCCCAACCAAACATTTATATATATAATCAAGCTTTCATAACACAAGACAAGATACTCAAGTCTAGCATATGAGCTACAACATCATCTTATGAAGACTCATCATAGTCCATCATCACCACATATCACCATTTCAAGAGAAAAATGCTTTCACATTAGCATAATAACACTTTATACAATATCACATTAATACCATTAGAACATCTTCACCTTATAACTTCACACAAACTTTACATATAGCTTCATATAGGTCTTTACATATAGCCTCATATATGTATAATAATACATCAATATAATAACACTCATATAATGCCCTTCATGGCCTCAACTCACAATAATACAATATTACAACATTATACAACAACTTTACCAATGCCTTCATGGCTACAATTTACAATAATACCACACAAGAATAAGATATAACACTTCCACCAAAGGTGGATTCAACCTACCAAAAACCTCCAATTCAATAAAGAGAGTTCAAGCTTTCTTACCATATTCGAAAGCTATAACCAAAATCACCAAAATCCAAGCAATCACATGGGTTCATGGAATTTTATTTCTTTAAACCATCAATAAATATCAATAATAGCATAAATAATCATAAAAAATCATTTAATGCAAGAACCCATGCTTAGAATCGAAATTAGGGTTTTTGTGATTTTGGAAGAACTTTGAAAACATTTGGATTGATCTCCTTGAAAGGAAGAATAATCAAGCATGAAGGATCCACATACCTTAACCTTCATGAATCCCACGAAAATTGAAGATGAAACACTTGAAAATCCACAACCCTAGCTTGAACTTGACCTAGCCTTTCAATGGAGTTCTAGATAAAACTTTTTTTTAGAGAATGATTTGTTTTTGGGAAAATATAAAGAATGAATTCTAAAATACAATATAAATGTTTAAATACCTTTAAAATACTTAAAAACACTTAAAACAATAACCCACATATTATTTAGGACTAGGGGTAAATTTACCAACTCACCCCTAAGTTGGTCGTGTCCCTTACAACATTACACGCCCACCAGACCACGGACAGTGGCCTGGTCTACGCCCCGTCAATGGGGTCCGTTGTTTGGGAATGAGATTCAAAACCTGCAGGCCCTTGCAGGTCTGGTCCACGCCAAGACCCACGAGCTGTACATGGATCTACCAACCAGGTTTGGGGTCGTGGATCATGCTGCCCTGGCAGCTTCTTGGCCAAAGAAGGGGTCCTCCTCAAGGGCCCCTTGGATGGTCCTTGGGGATTCGTACCCTGACGTCTAACCCCTACACACGACCAACTACACATAGGAACCATCACCACATGATTTCATCCTCAAACAACACATCAAACTTTGACGACACAACACTAGGACACACTAGCTCCCAAGACTAGTTTCTGAACGTCATGGTCATCTCTTGACGTTTGACTTCAAAACTCTTTAAACTAAACATCTAAAGCCTAAAATCATCATTTAAACAAGTTAACCACTACTAGAACACATGTGAAGCTCTAGTTCATTCTATTCCATTTGAGGGTTGTTACAAAGGCATGCACAACCAAATTAGGCTTAGACCCAATGACACTCATGCACAACCCACAATTTTTCATTTCCTTCAAGGGACAATTTTCAGGAATTAACTATTTAACTCGGTACGGGCAAAAATAGTGAATCTAACAGGGAAACAAAATATCTAATCCTACCAGAGAGGCCCAGCACACATCAATAAGGTAATATCATTGCATTTAGTACAAAATCGATAGAAAGAAATAAGAGTTTGGGAACCAACCTTTTGTGCTAACTAAAATGGAATTGAATCGCTAGGCAACAATGTAATCCAAGTTTCGAGCACAAATAAACAACTAAAAATACCCCAAAAATGCAAGAAATATAAAAACTAGAGTGCGGGTGTGAGTTTAAGAAGATGGAAAGGTGAGGGAAATGGAATGAATTTGAAACTTTTAAATATTTGGCATGAAAACCGTCCATTTTTCACCCATTCGATGACATTTGTCAGGATCACCAAACCACTCGGCATTTTTCCAAGTAGCCACTTGCCTCGCCGAATTTTACAGAACTTCCATTTATTTTGGTAGTCCAAACGGCAGTCTCCGTCGGGATCACCGACATGGTCGGCGATTCACCAATAATTTCCTGTGCTCGCTGAGTTTTACAGACTCCAATGTAAGTTGGTGTTGAGTCTAACGACGGTCTAGTTTAGGGTCGCCGAACCGTTTGGTGATTTGCTGATTGGACCTGTTGCTTGCCAATCTGCACTTTTCATTCACTCTCCAAACTTCAATTTGCACAATCAACATACCATTATTTTGTCAAAGCAACATAAAGAAATAAAGGGTTTTGGGTTGCCTCCCAAACAACGCCTTAGTTAACATCGTGGCATGATGCAAGTCCATTTTCAAACCTCATTTTTGGGGTTGACCATAGTGTCACTAGGCAAACCCCCTTTTTGTCTCGGATTTAGGTAAGAACACATCTGACCCATTTGGGTCTCCAGCTGCTTGATTGATACTGAATAGGAGGTGACGGTCTATCTCAGGGTTTACACATCTTCATTCATTTCTTTCATGATCTAACCACCTTCTTAATCCTTCAACTTTTTGCGCTCATGAGGAGACACATACCTATCGTTCTCCCCATCCTTCTAGTTAGGATATCGGTCCCTCCATTCTCTATTGCGATCCTTCCAACCCTCTTCTCTAGACCAACCCTGGTAAGCACCCTACCTCAGGTAGTTTGAACGATAACCACCGCCTTGGTTGGCTAGAAAATTTACTTCCTCATTATACAAGGCTTCAAACTTCGTCTCCTCAGGATTTACACACCCGACCCCAATGGCATTGACACTACGAGCAACAACCCCTATGACATTTTTGGATAAAATATCAAGTTGTGTCATTATCTTGGCCATGGTTTAGTCTCTCTCATGATCCTTTTTCCATCTTCTCTTTGGATAGTTTGAATGTGAGAGGGTAGACCTTGTCCTCGCGGGTGTACCATGATTTGTTGATGGTTGTCATGCCATCTAGAAGTTGGGCTGCTATTGCATACAGTTGTTGCATCAAGCCTCCAGGTGAAAGTTGGTCAGCAACACCTTTGTTTACCGAGTCCAAACACTGGTAAAAGTACTGTAGCAGCACGTTACCCGGCAGACCATGGGTTGGGCATTGAGGCATCAACTTTTTGAACTGCAGCCAAGTTTCATGCAAAGGCTCTCATTCTAGACGCTTAAAGTTTTGGCATTGTCCCGAAGAGTCACCGTCTTTGAGGGTGGGAAAAATTGCACATTAAATGCGGTAACCAACTTTTCCCAAGAAGTGATGGATTTGCGTGGCAACTCCGCCAGTCATTTGCACGTTTCTCCCATGAACGAGAAAGGGAATAACCTTAACCAGACTGACTCCTGAGAGATGTTTTTGAAAGAGAATGGTCCACACACATCTATGAAGTTTTAAGATGCTCGTGAGGATCCGCATGCGCCAATCCACTAAAAAGTCATTTTAGTTGCAACATAGTGCTCGTTATATGGAACACTGCATTTCCTTCGGCTGGAGGTAAACGGATGGCTCCAATACCTCCCATGAGATGGGGGTCATTAATTTTGGGCTCCTAGACATCGTTGAGATTTCCAATGTCATCTTGGTGGCCCACCTGGCTGCCGTTCCTGCCATTAACACTCATGCTTCCTTAAATATATACACAAACCAACAAAACAAAACTAGAAACTAAGTAAGTAGAACTACAACTAAGAAGAACAAATTTTGTTTACTTAACTACAAATTCTCAATTAACACCACTCCCCGGCAACGGTGCCATTTTGATGTTTGCGTAATCAACACACAACTTTCAATTCGAGTGTCTACGATCGTACAATATTAAAGTAACCCAACCAAGGGTTGGGGTCGAGTCCCAAGAGAGTGGTTTTGAGAATTAATAGAAAAATAAAATTTAGTTCTAATTAGTCATAGCTATAGACATTATCAAATATAAACATACTAAATCTAAAGGGGGTGACGCAAGCGTCAATTATCAATAGGGGGTTGTATTAATTAACAACTACAAACAGCGAAAATATATGAAAACTAGATAGAGAGATGGGATTCTTGGAATGCGATAGGAATACAGGATAAACTAAATTGTCGGGTACATGTTTTTGATAGTAACATGTTGAGTATGTGTCACTAGGCTAGACTATAGTGGGGGTAAATTCTCTCTCGAACAACTTACCCCGAATTGACTCAGTTTCTCTCGAACACCGAGTTGCCGCTTTTAGCATAGCCTCCACCTTAGCCCATTCAGTCTCTCGAGCTGAATGAGTGGGAGAAGGACTAGGATTCACTCTCTAGATCTGAACCCATGTCGACCCAATACCATAGGCTATAAATTTAGTAGTCTTAGTTTTACGAGCTCTCTCTCGATGAAATCGTATTTGCAACTACAACTCCATTACGTTCATACACAACTACTAAATGAAATAACATTTAAACAACAAATAAAACATCAACAAGCAAGAACCAACAGATAATCTAACCCATATTCACAAAATCACACTCCAAGAATTGGGGTTTAAGCTAGACATGTAAAAGAGATAAAATTTTATACCAATACCAGTTTCCATCAACTGGGTATAAAGATTTAAGTCTTAAAACATATCAACACTGAAGAATTTTCAAGACCCAAGTCCAATTTCTTGGAGTTGAAACCCTTTGAATCTTCAAGGTCTTAGAACAAAGTCTCCAAAACCCTCTAAAACTTAGAATCTCTAAAAAACTATAAAAAAGTTCTAAGAATAATAGTGATTTGATACTATGCTAGAAATTTTAAAAAGTATTTTTAGTGTTTGAAAATGTGTTGAGAAGGACCCTTTGGTGAAGTTAGTCGGGAACGCCGATACATTCGGCGATCCGCTGTTTGGTTGATTTCATTGCCTTGTTGCTTTAGCCTTTAGCCTCTTCGCATTTTGAGTCGTTGGGCGATATGGTACTGCTTCGAAAAATTATTCGATAACATGCCGACTGCTCCATTTCATCGTCAACTTGACCTTTTCCTTCAAGGCTCAGTGCACTGGAACAAAAGGTGATCTCCAGGCCGATCGGTGACTCACCAACTATGCTCGGCGATCTTCAGGCCTTCATTTCTTTGTTTTTTTCAGCCGCCTTGTTCCTTCATGCCAAGTAGTGTCCATGCATTTGAGGACACTAATTCTATCAAAATATAGCCCTAAATGAGACCAAATTGTGGACTCATCACTTAGCATGGGTGAGAATTATGGGGTCTTATTCATGTATTGCCCAAGTATACCTTAAGGTTACTTATGAAGTATTCTCTTATGTCATGATTATTTAGGTGTATTAACCTTGCTTATGACTTATGTTGATCTAGATATAATAATTATTCCTTTGATTATGTTGTTAGCTCTTATGATTATGTATATGTCTTATGTTGAGTAACACTTATGTTATGCTCATGTTGATGATTTATGCTAGCCATCATATTTAGTACATGTTTGTACTAACACATACTTTTGCCTACATTCCTATCAAATGTGGTTTCTGGTGATATTGACCTCCATCTTCGTGGCTAGGTTCATAGTAGAGCAAAAAGAGAAGTTTTGATGAGTCCTCATAGCATTCGAGGACTTGAACACCATGTCCTTTTATATTTCATTTATATTTACAAATATTGTATGGGGTGCGTCACAAATATATTCATGTACTAGATGGTTTGAGACAAGTGTAAAAGACTTCCACTTCGTTTAATGAAACTTTGATGTTATGAAAAATGTTTTAAATTTCGGCTCATTTCTATTATCTTATGTTATGATATACTAAGAGGCTTGTATGAAGCCTCTAGGGGTCTTGTACACTTGTTACATCTACGGGGGTACCCTTGGGTCGTGACATAAATTATAGAATTATGCATGTTCGTATGAAATCTATGAAATTGTTTGAATGATGCTTGAGAGTAAAGTATTAATGATGATGTTCATGTTGTGTCGTTGAAAATATTTTTTCATAAACACATTAAATCATGAATGTGAAAGGTTTTCTAACATAATAGGGATTCTAAGGTTGAAAGGTTTTCTCACCTAAATTAATCAATGTTAAGGAGCTATCCTAATGAAACCTAGTTTGGATTGGATGCTTAATTGTACCTTTACATGGATGATGACTTAGCTTGGATTGGTAAGATGATGTGCCCTTCCATGGATAATTATAATAAGTATGAAATGACTATTTAGTGGGATTTATGCCTAGCACTAAGAGGATATTGAGATAGAGGATCTCCTATTAGAAGAGGTCGGGTTTTTAGTTGCAATCTCTTTATCCCTTACCTATGTGCCCCCATAAGATGATTGTCTAGATAGACATTAGCTAGTGGATGCACTTAAGCTAGAAGTTCATGGTCCTTACCTTGGCAAGTAGGACAACCCGTTTCGGTGTGGGAGACACCGGGGATCATGTTATAGTTTACATGGTCTCTATGTCGGTTAAGGCTAATTCCCAACATTAATAATGAACGAAGGTTACTTAAAGAAGTATATCATATGAGTTCAAAGGTTTTAAAGATGATATCATTCATTGACCATGTTTTATGAATTATGCTTTCTAACCCTTTTATATCATGCTTTAACTTGGTCAAATGCATGTAATTAAAGTCCTCTTTAAGCATGATTTAAGTGTTTTATGCTTGGTTATCATACTTTGTACATTTTCTTGTACTAACGCATACTCTTGCTTACATTTCCCCAAATGTAGGGTCCGACAGTCAAGGTCCTCAGTTTCATAGATAGAGCTTGTTTTGGTTGATTCTCAAGCTTTGTGAGTCCTTATGGTTCGAGGATGGATTTTCATCGTATTAGTTTACTTCTTGTATTTCAATTTTTGACATGATGTATGGGCTAGGACCAATTTTATTCTATTGTATTAGATTGCTATTGAGGCAAGTGCTCTATACATCCGCTTTTCTATTATAAAACTATTGGCCTTGAAATATATTTTAATCTTATCTTCTATTTCTTATGTTAGGAATGCTAATTGGCTTGTATGGGGTCCTTCGAGGTCTTCTAGCCCATGTTACATCTAGGGTGTACCCCTGGGTAGTGAAAAACTTGGTAATCAGAGCACAAGGTTTAGAATGGTCCTAGGATATCTCATAAGCCACATCAAGTAGAGTCAGGTTCATGAGTGTTAAGCGCACCACATTTATGAATGATATGCTACAAGATGTTTAGGAAATTCCACTTTTTTCATTACTCTAAAGTCGTGTGATAGAGTTTAACTCTATAAGGTCTCTCTCCTAATCCTTATCTGATGCTCTACAGGATATGGCTTCTCAAAGAGCTTATGCTAGAAGGAATGTGAGGGAGAATGAAGAACAAGAAGTTCCTCCCCAAGCTCCTCAAGTTTTGGTTGAGCAACTGTCTAATACAGAGTTTAGGGCTATTTTTCAAGTATTGGCTCAAGAAAATAGGGAGGTTTTGGTTCCCGTAGGCCTAAATGTGACTACGGTGGCATCTAGAGTAAGGTACTTTAGTAGGATGAATCCTCCAGAGAATCATGGTTCTAAGGTTGAGGAAGATCCTCAAGAGTTCATTGATGAAGTCTACAAGGTCTTGATGATCATGGGGGTGACGCCGATGAAAAAGGTGGAGTTGGCCACTTATCAACTAAAAGGTATTGTTTAAACTTTGTTCAACCAATGGAAAAAACAGAGACCAGAAGATGCGGCTCCTCTTGATTGGAAGAAGTTTAAGGTTGCTTTTTTTGTTAGGTTTTTTCCCCTTGAGATGAGGGAAGCAAAGGTTCTTGATTTCATCAACCTTTGGAAAGGAAGTATGAGTGTGAGGAAATATGCTTTGTAGTTCACACAA
This sequence comes from Solanum piurae, assembly GCA_029582685.1. Lineage (NCBI taxonomy): Eukaryota > Viridiplantae > Streptophyta > Magnoliopsida > Solanales > Solanaceae > Solanum > Solanum piurae. The sequence goes on from JAJOOO010008657.1 coordinate 8,595, forward strand.
CTATCTAGATATGCTCCAACAATGGTTGCTGATTCTAGGGCAAGGATGAGCAAGTTCATTTTGGGTGCGTCCAAAATGGTGGTTAAAGAGTGTCGTACACCATGATCATTAATTACATAGACATCTCTCATCTCATGGTTCATGCACAACAGATTGAAGGAGGAACTTAAGGAAAAGTATAGGGAGGTGAAGAGGGCTAAAACCAGTGATGGAAATTTCTCTGATGCAAGGTCAGATTAACACGGTTATCATAGGTTTTGACAAAGGTTTTCCGTTCATGGTTCGTTCAGTTCTCCTCTTAATTTCAACAAATATATGGTGTCTAACCCTAAGACTAAGAATGGTAGTGGATCGTCATTGCCAATGTCTTCTTGTGTTAAGTGTGGAAAGAAGCATGAGGGTAAGTGCCTAGCCGGAACGGATGGTTTCTTTAGTTATGGTAAGAGTGGTCATAAGATGAGGGATTTCCCAATGCTTATGACAAAATAAAGAGAGGGAAAGAAAGCTTCTCCTAGTGGTTCGGGTTCCAATGCTCCTAAGAAATATCAATTCTATGCACTTCAGACTCATGGTGAACAAGAGGGTTCTACCTATGTGGTTACCAGTATTTTAAAAGTTTTCCAACTTGATGTTTATGCTTTACTTGATCTCGGTGCTACCTTGTCTTTTGTGATGCCATATATGGCTGTGAGGTTTCATGATCTTTCGGATGTGTTGTTAGATCTTTTTTCTTCCTCTACTCTAGTAGGTGATTCTCATGTGGGTAAGAGGGTCTATAGAAAGTGCTCGGTTTCCTTGTCCCATAGAGTTACTCTTGTTGACTTGGTAGAGCTTGATATGTTATACTTTGATGTTATTATTGTGATGAATTGGTTGCATGCATGTTATGCTTCTATTGATTGTAGAACTCATGCAGTCAAGTTTCAATTCCCATATGAGCTCATCCTAGAGTGGTAGGGGGGAAATTCTATGCCTAAGAGTCAGTTTGTCTCTTGTCTTGAAGCTAGAAATATGATTTCTAAGAGTTGCATTTATCATCTAGTTAGGCTGAGGGATGTGGATTCCAAAACCCCTATTCTTGAGTTGGTCCCCGTTGTGAATGAATTTCCGTAAGTGTTTCCAAATAATTTACCTGGTATTCCTCCCAAAAGGGAAATTGACTTCAGTATTAGCCTTCTCCCAAATACCCAATCTATTTCTATTCCTCCTTATAGAATAGCTCCGGTAGAACTTAAGGAGTTTAAAGAACAATTGAAAGACTTGTTGGATAAGGTTTCATCCAACCGAGTATCTCTCCATGTGGTGCTTCAATTTTGTTTGTCAGAAAGAAATATGGTTCTTTCTGTATGTGTATTGACTATAGTCAGTTGAACAAGGTGACTATTAAGAATAAATATCCTCTTTCAAGGATAGATGATTTGTTTGACCAACTTCATGGAACAAGTTATTTCTCTAAGATTGACCATCGTTCGGGTTATCACCAATAGAGGGTCAAAGGAGATGATATTCCAAAAAACCTTTTAGAACCCGGTATGGTCATTATGAGTTTTTAGTCATGTCGTTTGGGTTGACTAGTGCTCCGATGACATTTATGGACTTGATGAATAGGGTGTTTAGACTATACCTTGATATGTTTGTGATTGTGTTCATTGATGATATATTGATCTATTCGAGAAGTGAGAATGAGCATATTGATCATTTGAGAATTGTGTTGCATGTTCTCTAGGACCAACAACTCTTTGCAAAGTTAAGTAAATGTAAATATTGGATAAGGTCCATAGTGTTTTATTAGGAAAATAGAATTTAAGACTGGTTTAGAGTCGCCACTTAATTTTTAAGAAAAATCAAGAAAACTATTTTTTTCAAAAGATTAAAACAGTAAATCTAATGAAATATTTAAAGGGGGTCCGGGGTTCTTATAAGCATTTCGGGAAGGGTTTGAAAGCACCCAAAATGCCCGCTAATATGCGGTTATCCGACGATTAATTTACTTGGCTAATATATAGACATGCTTCATTAAGTTGGAAGAGTAAATAGTTTTGAAAATTTGAAATAATGTCAAAGGAAATATTAAGATACCAATTGAGTAAATTATCTTTGCAAATATGTTTTAAAGTCGGAGAAAATGAGTTCTTACTTAATTGTTTAGAAAATCAATTCGGAATGGCTATCCTTTGGGAAATCAAATTGTAACAACCTTAAACTAATTAAACAGACAAATACGCAAACAATGATAAGTGAGCAAATATAGAAGCATAAATAATAAGAATGGGCCCAAGTCTGGTTTTCTGTCCGCCTGGGCCAGTACTTGGGCCTAATCTCATTTTGGGCCTTAGGCCCAATTCTTCCACCTGTTCTAAATGCTAATAAGATAAAAATAAAATAACAAGGGCTTAGGCCCAAAAATAACAAATACAAAACTGAATATAGGGCCTTTAGGCCCATTTCCGTATACACTAGTGTATACAATCCCTTATCAGCTCCAATTCCTGTTCGTCAATTTTTTGAAGGACCTGTCCTTCGATTTTAATAGCCGGCTAACTCGAAAAAGGCAAAATTTAAGCCTTTATGGCTCTCCCGAAATGCAAAGGGAAAGAGTAAGTTCGTGGCGAACTCGGACAGATTTACATGCAATAAAATATAACCGAGAATTAGAATAGAGGTAGAGTCCCAACAAAACGATGATCAAACAATTAACTCAAGATGAAAGCAAGGATATAAATTATTTCAAGAAATGACAGCATGATTGCGAAGCTAATACGCCTCTAGACAGAAAGATCAGTAACTCGTAACCCAAAAGAAATAAAATAAAATAAAGATATACATATATAATTACAACAACTAATTATGAAAACATAAGAAGGTCTATTTAATTCAATGAGACCCATCAACTAGACAAAAAATGACACCAAGTAAGTGGACTGAAGCACTGTCCATCAATGAACTAAATAGATATTTAAGCAATTTGGATAAAATCCTCAAATCCATAACTTAATAATAAATAATTGAAAGGATGCAATTCTTAACTAGCTATTCTTAAAGAGTCAAACGCCTACATTCTCGGCAATTAATGAGGGGGCGGAGACAAATATAATGGGATGTCATAATAAGCCTACTAATTCTCTACACACAAATGTGCATTTAAATTAAGAAGACAATATACTGATTTAGGCATAAATAAATGACCCTGGCAAACGTCCGAACCGAATAAGGCATGTTCAACATACTAGAGAAGAAAGGATCACCCAATTGCCTTTGAGACTATATAACTAAGTCCAATAAACTTGACAAGAAATCACGTTGAATGGAATCAAATCAGGAAGAAAAAAGGCATGACGACTTGAACTCGAAAAATAATAAGTCAAGACCAAATCATTTTCAACCCTACTATTTCACTATAGAGCCCAAACTAATCATCAAGCAAGCACAATAATGAAACAAAATTAGACAAATATCAAGCTATTTTGGAGACTAAAAGAACAGCTCCTCAGATAACTAAGAGGCTCATATTTATTTTCAGGGAACACGTTCAAAATGAGGAGTAGTAATGGCACAAAAAAAAAAGTTTAATCAACTATACTCTGATTCACATATTTAACATCAAGCAGCGAATGAATGACATGATGTCGAGCTCCAACCGTTTACACAGATTTATAAAAAAGGACACATAAACTGAGACTAACCAGGACATTTTTAAAAAAAATAGATCATGACAACACTATGAGAACTAAGGCGATAAAGCAGCAGCAACCAACAAACAATCCTCCGACATCTATGCGCCCACATTCATGTCACAGTAAAACAAAATGTAACTCCAACCTTAGACATATACTAGAAAATTGAAAGATTAAGAGAAAGCTGAGAGTTATCCACCTTTCGGTGAGCAGCGACTGAGGACAGCTACGAGCAGAACCACGACTTTCACCACGCCGAAACTGGGACACGAACAACAAATCAAGGTGTTTGAGCGGAATACTAAACCCGAGCACAAAAGGAAAATGAGTATCTCCTTTGTTCTCCCTTTTTTCCCAACTTTCTCTTTGCCTTAGTAAAATTTTTCCACCCTTCCAAAAAAAAATCCCCCCGTAAACTGAAAAGAAAAAAAGAATATATAGAAGGAGATTAGGGTTTACGAATTGGGGGAACCATGGATGAATCCGAATTCAGGGCCCATTTTTCAAAATTCAAAAATCCCAATTCTTTCACCATTTAGGGAAAACATACTTTTCTGAAAAATTGCTCCATTCCGAAAGAGGAAAGGGTGGTAGGACGCGTTTTGCTGCGATCGTACGACGGATAGGGACGTCTGAGGAAGGAGACAAAGAACACAGTGTACGCTTTCTGCATATTGACGCCGCTACTGCTTTCCGTCTAATTGACGGAATTATTGATGTTGTTGGAGCAGTGTTCACGCGTCATTGAAGAGAGGGCGCGTACAGGGTCGTTTGCGTCTTCCACGCATTGTTGGAGTTAGCGTTAGAGAAGAAGACGTTGTACAGGGGTTAATGAATTGGTGGGCTGGGAAATCATTTGTATTATTGGTATGTGGTGCTGGAAAATAGAGGAGAAAATGGGCCCAAATAATTGATTCCCTCTTTTAAAATCAACATGCTAGAATTCAATTTAAGTGTTGGCCATAGGGGTTCACGTTATAGCCAAATATAAATTAAAAATGTAGTCAAACTGAATAAATTAGGATAAGTTCGGCTAGTAATTAAAAAAGACAAATTGATATTAATTAATTAACAAGCTTTTTAATCTTAACGAAATAAAATAATTGACTTAATTATAAGCCAATTAATTTAACAATATAAACGACTAAATAGCCAAATATTTAAATAAAGCTAAAATCCTTTTGAGATAATTTTCGAACATTCATAAGATATACCAATTAGACATATAGTTATATAATAATTAACTTAATTAAAAACTAATTAACTCAAAATATAATCTATTAGTTAATTTAAACTAAATAACCAAATATTCATAAAATATACTAATTAGACACATAATTATATGAAACATCATGCTTATTATTTTAAAATTTGTAAAAAAGACAAAACTACTTAAAATGACTCAAAGAAAATATTTTGTATTCTATAAAGTTAATTATTTTAAATCGCTTGAAATTTAAGAAGCTCGGAAATTAATTATTATCGGGGAGGGTCAAAATTGGATGTCAACACATAGCTTTTTTTGGGTATATTGTTTCAAGTAAGGGTATTGAGGTAGATCCTTAAAAGACGGATGTGGTCAAGAGTTGTCCTAGACCTCTAACCCCTTTGAATATTAGAAGTTTCTTGGGTTTAGCCGGTTATTATAGAAGGTTTGTTGATGGATTTTATTCAATTGTCTCTCCTTTGAAGACTTTGACTTAAAAGAAGGCTAAGTTCATATGGTCCGAAGAGTGTGAAAAGAGTTTTAAAGAATTCAAGGATAGACTTACTTCCGCTCCGATGTTGACTTTTCCAGAAAGGGCGTATGGTTTTGTGGTATATTGTGATGCATCAAGAATTGGGTTAGGATGTGTGCTTATGCAAAATGGGAAATTTATTGCCTAAGCCTCAAGGCAACTGAGGACTCATAAGAAGAATTATCCTACCCATGACCTTGAATTAGCGACGGTTGTTTCTGCCTTAATGATTTGGAGGCATTATTTGTATGGAGTTTATGTCGATGGTTTTACCGACCACAAGACTCTTCAATATATGTTTACACCAAAAGGATCTTAATCTTCACCAAAGAAGATTGCTCATGTTATTGAAAGATTGTGATATGAGTGTTCTCTATCATCTTGGTAAGGCTAATGTGGTGGTGGATGCTCTCAATTGGTTATCTATGGGTAGTGTTTCCCACATTTAGGAAAATAATAAGGAGTTGGTTCGTGATGTGTATAGACTGGCCCTATTGGGTGTTCAGTTAGTGGACTCCACCAACAGTGGTGTTATTGTTCAAAATGGGTCAGAATCATCTTTTGTGGTGGATGTGAAACCCAAGCAAGGTCTTGATCCAATTTTGGTTAAGTTGAAAGAAACGATGCTTAAGAAATCCGTTGAGACTTTCTCCCATGAGGGAGATGGTGTCCTTAGATATCAACGTCAATTGTGTGATCCAAATGTTGATGACTTTAGGGAACATATCTTGTTAGAAGCTCATAATTCTCAGTATTCCATTCACCCAGGAGCCACCAAAATGTACCGTTGTTTACGTGAGGTCTATTGCTGGAATGGAATGAAGAAGGATATTGCGGAATTTGTGACTAAGTGACTAAATTGTAAACAAGTGAAAGTTGAGCATCACAAACTGGGAGGTTTATCCCAAGACATTAGTATGACTACTTGGAAGTGGGAAGATGTGAATATCAACTTTATTGTTGGTTTGCCTCGCACCCGGCGACAAGATGACTCGATTTTGGTTATAATAGATCGAATGACAAAATCTACACATTTTATTCCCGCCAAGGTTTTTTATTCGCTGGAGGATTCTGCTAAGTTGTACGTAAGAGAAATGGTAAAGTTTCTTGGAGTACCTTTGTCCATTATTTCCGTTCGTGGTGCCCAATTAACTTCTCACTTTTGGGAGTCTTTACAAAAGGGTATTTGTACTCTTGTTAAGCTTAGTACGACCTTTCATCCCAAATTAGATGGGCAAGTGGAGCGTACTATCCAAACTTTGGAAGACATGTTGAGAGCTTATGTATTTGATTTTAAGGGTACTTGGGATGACCATTTTCCATTGATTGAGTTTTCTTATAACAATAGCTATCACTCGAATATTGACATGGATCTATTTGAGAAATTATATGGTAGGAGGTGTGGATTTCATACAAGTTGGTTTGAGGTGGATGACATTGCCCTAATAGGTTCTGAATTGATACATGAGGCCATAGAGAAAGTTTGACTTATAAGACAAGTGTTGAAAACGACTCAAAGTCAGCAAAAGTCATATGCCGATGTGAGAAGAAGAGATGTTGAGTTTGATGGTAATGATTGGGTTTACTTGAAAATATCACCCATGAAGGGTGTAATGAGGTTTGGTAAGAAAAGGAAGCTTAGTCCCCGTTATGTAGGCCCATATCAGATTTTGCAATATGTTGTTAAGGTTGCTTATGAACTAGATTTGCCTAATGAGTTGGCATCGGTGCATTTTGTTTTCCATGTCTCTATGTTGAAGAAATGTGTTGGATATCCAACATCTATAGTTACCTTAGAAAGTTTTGTAGTTAAAAAGAATCTTTCTTATGAGGAAGTTACGGTTGAGATTTTAGACCGACAAGTTAAGAAGTTGAGAAACAAAGAAGTAGCTTTTGTGAAAGTGTTGTGGAGGAATCAATTAGTTGAGGCTGCTACATGGGAGGCCGAGGCCGATATGATGTCCCGATATCCTCAACTTTTTCCTTCTGCTCCTACTCTAGATTGAGGTAATAAGTTCCTCATGGTTTGTTCATTGTTTTGGAGTCATGTGTCTTAAGTGTTTCCATGATTTCCTTAGTAATGCATGCTCATGAAAAAGCGTAAGTTTTGAAAGAAAATGACTTATATGATTGATTTTCCTCGTGTTGATGTGCATTTGAGTATGAATTGCATAAAGGCTCCATGAAAAGATATTGCGCATGCTTTTAGCTTGGAGAGATCCTCCATGAACATGAGAAATGTTGAGATTTCATGCATATTTGGTTGCTAGGAGTTGATAATTTCCTCCTCGGATATGTGCATTTTGAGATTATACATTCATTATTGGGCTACTAGTTTTCCATCTTCTTTATGATGTTAGGTATGTCTTAGCTTGGAGTCGATATTCCTCCTTGGTTGTGTGCATTTTGATGAAGTTGCATGCATGATAGGCTTCTAGTTAGAGTCCTTTTATTCTAAGTAATGCCTAGAACATCATCCGAGGACGAATGATCCTAAGGCAGAGAGATTGTAACACCTCGGATGCAAAAAAAGGAATGGTTGTTGTTATCAGAAATTGCAGGAGCCAACCCATAAGGGGCCACCCACAGCCCATGGATGGGAACACGGACCGTAGGCGTGGTCCGTGGATGGCTCCCCAAAAAGAGTCCAAAAGGGTGGACTTACGGCCTTAACCAATAGAACGTTAGTGGGACCACGGTCCGTGGTCGAGGGCTCATGGTCGAGGGCCCATGGTCGAGACCCTCAGAATCAAGTCTCTGACATTTATTTTTAGGGGAAATTGGATCTTTTCCTAATTAATCTAGCCTAATACTATGTCGTTTTGCCTATGTCTATGACCCCTATATAAGCATTTTTACCCCCAAATTTCCCAATACAAATCATTCTCTCCAAACTCACCAAAAAGAAGAACTCTCAAATATATATCTCTCTAGAACTTGAAGAAGAAGAAGGATTCAACCTAGGGTTTCACGCCACAGTCTCCATTCCTCCGTTGAAGATAAGCAATTGGCTTTGAAGTATGATAGTTTTCATTCATGTATTCCTTCCAATCATGGATTTCCCGAATCCTTCTATATCAAAAGTTAGAATTCCCCAATTGAGCTAGGGTTTTCTTCAATTACCATGGGTTCTTATGTTTATTTATTTAAATGATTGAATTATGAGCTCTTATGCATGAATAGATGAAATACTATGGTTTTATGATGTTTTCCCCTATGAACCAATGTAATTCACCATGTTTTCAAGTTATGATCATTTGTTGTGGGAATTTTTATTTTGAAGGATGAGTTGTATGAAATTAACCATGCATTGATAGATATACATGATTTTATGATTAAATTCATACTTGGCCCATATTTTTAAAATGTTGATGATTGAAAGTGGGTTTTGAGCCTTGAAATGTAAATTATGGAATTATATATGTTCTTATGAAAGCTATGAAAATGTTTTAAGGATGCTTTGAGAGTAAAGTATCAAGGATGATGATAATGTTGTTTTGTTGAATTATTTTCTCATAAACACATGAAAGCATGAATGTGAAAGGTTTTCTCACATAAAAAGGATTCTAAGGTTGAAAGATTTTCTCACCTAAATGAGTCAATGATAAGGAGATATCCTAATGAAACCTAGTTTGGATTGGATACTTAATTGTACCTTTCCATGGATGATGACTTAGCTTGGATTTGCAAGATGACGTGCCATTCCATGGATAATGAGAATAAGTAAGAAATGACTATTCTGTGAGATTTATGCCTAGTACCGAGAGGATATTGAGATAGAGGCTCTCCCGTTAGTAGAGGTCGGGTTTCTAGTAGCAATCTCTTTATCCCTTACCTTTGAGCCCCCATAGGATGATTTTCTAGATAAAGATTAGATAGTCCATCCACTTAAGCTAGAAGTTCATGGTCCTTACCTTGGAAAGTAGGACAACCCTTTTCTGTGTGGGAGACACCGGGGGTCATGTTATATCTCACATGGTCTATATGTGGATTAACGCTAATTCCCCACATTAATAATGAACTAAGGTTACTTCAAGAGGTATCTCATATGAGTTCATGGGTTTGAAAGATATTATCTAGTATTGACAATGTTTTATGAATCATGCTTTCTAACACTTTTATCATTGTTTTAGCTTGGTAAATTACATTTCATGAAATGACCTCTTTTAGCATGATGTAAATGTTTTATGCATGGCGATCATACTAGGTACATTGTTTTGTACTAACACATATTTTTGCCTACATTTTCCCAAATGTAGGGTCTGACAGTCAGGGTCCTGCGTTTCGTGGCAAGATTTTTGTTTTGTTGATTCACGAGCTTGGTGAATCCTCATGGTTTGAGGATGAAATTTCAACGTTCTAGTTTACTTCGTGTATTTCATCTTTGGACATGATGTATGAGCTAGACCCAATTTCATTCTATTGTATTAGATGGCTATTGAGATAAGTGTTTTAGACTTCCATTTTTCTATTATAAAACAATTGGACTTGAAATATGTTTTAATTTTATATCATCTATTTCTTATGTTATGAATGATAAGTGGCTTGTATGGGGTCCTTCGGGGTCTTATACACCATGTTACATCTTGGGTTTACCCCTGGGTCGTGATATTTGGTTTCGCTCTAGTTGGTTTTAGAAACGAGACATGGTTACCCGAGTTGGACGAACTACGGGGTGAAGTATAATAAACGACGTTGGACGACTACAAGCCAACTATTCGTTTATTACTTTGAAAATCAAAGGGTTATATTCTTAAGGGACAGTCACGGATAACCACATAACAACCCTTTTTCTAATCCAAACTATTTCCCATTTGGAGAGAATTCGGTGCCATGAATACAACAATTTATAATTTACAAGAATTGAAACAAGTATACAATTAAACAAATAGACAAATAAATTAATTTTAAGGTTAGAACCCATTCAAGTCCCCAGTAGAATCATCATTCAGTTTTATTTAATTGAAAAGGGAAGAGTCGCTACTTAATTTTTAAAGTAAAATTAATAAAACTAATTTTTAAAAGATTAAAACAGTAAATCTAATGAAATCTTATATAGGGGTTCGGGTTCATATTATCGTTTTAGGAAGGGCATGAAAGCACCTAAAACGTCTGATAACTTACGGTTATCCGATAATTAAAATAACTATACTTAATTCAATTGAGGAAATAAACGCATTAGGATTAAAATATTTTTTGTCAGAAAGGAGGATATTACAAGGGTATTACCTAAATAAAATATTTGGCAAAAGTTCTAATGTCAAGTAGAAAATAAGTATTTACTTATTTGTATTCAAAATGGCTATCCTTTCGGGAATTGAATTATGAAAAAGCATTAAATTTAAATAAACAAATAAAACACATAGTAACAATTAAATAGATAAGGTAAGAAAGGTTTGGGGCCAAGTCTAGTTCTGTCCGCCTAGGCCAACACTTGGGCCTAATTTCAGCCTTGGACCTTTGGCCCATCTGCACCTATCCTTAGGAAACTAAAGTACCCAAAATATGTGGGCTTCTAACCCAATCCATTATCCTAAACTAACATATAAATCTGATTTGTATTGGGCCTTAGGCCCAATTCCACCTGTTGTAGTATCTACGAAGATAATATTAATTGAATTAAAAGGGGGCTTAGGCCCAATAAAAACAAAATACAACTCTAAAAAGTGGGCTTTTTGGCCTTATTTCTGCTGTACTATACAACTTATGTACTTGGGGTATATCTCTGTATATTCTTGTACATTTAGCTCCAGGAAATGTATTTTTGGTTTTCCGGCCTTATACATTCGCTTCTCTTTCGACTTAGCTTTCTGTTCCTCCACACCAATTGAATTTGATGGAACCAACTCGAGAAGATACACAATTAGGCCTCCATGGACCATTTGAAATGCAAGGGACAAGCAATAGAGCAATGCAATGGACTCGATTAAATGATTCATGCAGCAGACAAACAAGAAAAATAGAAAAATTAATAAATGACTAAGAGAGATCAATTTGAGCATATTTATTAATTAACTTAAACAATGGAAAATCTGAGCATCAAACTGCCAAGAGTTGAAGGAAAAATGCATCATAATCATATATCTAAAGATAAGCAGCTACACTAATTCTAGAATCAAACTAGGCCACTTTCTGCATCATAAAACTACTTTATCTGTGACTTTAAACCGTGAGAAAAAGACAACGATATTTAAATAAACAAATAAACATATTGGATTAAAGAAAAAGTGACTTCTATATGGAAATTCAACAGTAGAATAATAAACTAAAGAAAATGAGGGAAAACGATCCTAAACAATAAAATCACAAGTTACGGAAAGAAGAGAAGACATCCATGATACCGTCTATACTTCATTCAAGAAACATGACACTCAAGAAGTTACCAAATAATGAAAATAATTTGAGAGGGTTATTATGAAATTAATACTACATTATCAAAGATAAATAAATTCACTATTCAATGTATAACTAAACTTAGTGGAAAGATGCATAATACGACTCAGGAAGAAAAGAACCCGGACAGGAAAGCGCATGTGTTAAAAAACAGAAAACTAAACTCATTTGGGTTATGTATACAACACTAGTTGGGAAAGATGATTCTACCTTTAACTATTCATACAAGGATAGAGGTGTAGATTAAGCAAGAGAGCTTATCAGTCATGTTATGAATCAGATTGGCATAGAACCTAAAAAAACACAGATTATTACCCAAATTCTAACTACAAACAACAAATCCATCAAAGACAAGATCACTTTGGACAATGTTAAGCTATGGATATAATGTTCAAAGAAAGACGAACATCATACGACATTACTCAAGCAAAATATTCTATAAGGCATATATTTTCAACAATTCACTTCGCAACATGTTGAACAAATTTCAAAAGGCATGAAGCATTAAAAACCATTTTTATGTAACTTTAAAGAAGATAAAGTACGGATACAGATGAAACTTGTTAAGATTCAGTTAATAAAAAAATTAGACAGCCACAACATGACAACAATGGTAGCCTATTTCAGAGGAAGCAGAAAAGTGAAATAAAACAACGACTAGGAGACTAAAAAGGTTTAAGAGAAAATAATAAGTTCATCCATTATTAAGAGCTTGATTTACGCTAAAACACACTCCTCTGCATTTCATAGTGGAACAGTAACCAAACTTGAACAAGAAAATAGGTCGCAACAACATGTAATCAGCAAATACTTAAGAAATCTAAAAGAAAACACAATAAATAGCAGAGACAATCATCGAGCTGATTTAGGATTTGAAACTAAAACATCACTAAGGATATTTAAACAGAAGACATAGTATAGCCTAAGAGCAAAACTTTTCGACATCGGAAGAATCACATCGAAATAAAAGAAGAGATGAGGAGAATGCAGTAAAGAAAGAAGCGTTACTTCTTTCTAGGCACCGACTGGAATTCGAGTTGCCGGAGACTACTCCACCACCACTAACAGATTCCAATGAAGTGGCTTTGATCAGATCTTCAGAAAAAAAAATTAGAACTCGGAGCTTCCCTTATCCAGTTTAAAAAAATGTATTCTATATATCCTGTTTTTCTTAGAGGTAAAATCTGAAGCCAATAAAAAAAAATCAACCTCTTACACTGAAGGTAATGAGGGGTTTATATAGAGGAAAATTGGGGCTCGATTAGAGGGGAAAATTGGGTGTAAATTGGATTATTTCCATTTCCAATTTCAAAATTTTCTTCGATGATAAGATTGCCAGCCAAGAATTAGTACCAATTCAAACTGAAATATGATTTGGGACGTCTGATTGCAAGCGAAGGACGATAGCTCAAAGAGATGCCTCCACCTAGACGATTTGAGAATGTTCTTGTACGATTCGCGTATGAAAAGGATAACGGATCGGAGGAGGATGCGCGAGGATGGGCTCGGGTCACTTGATTCATTGCATTGGACCGCTGGGCATTTTGGGTTGCTTCCTCATTGCTGGATTGATTCGCATTTTTGGGTTTGTCGCGAAGAAGACGAGGTGGGGTCGTTATGGAATGGGAATTGAATCAATTGGAATTGTTTTTAATAGAGTAGAGCTGGACCAGTTTTGGTCTTTTGTGGGTTGAAAAGTGAATAAGTGGATGGTGGGTTCTGGGCTAAGTATTTGGAACTGATTTGGGCAAAAATTTGGCTGAGAAAATAGGTTCAAAAACGAAGTTTGAAAGTGGATACATTCTTAAAATAGAAGTTAAAATGGTTAGGAATTTTATTTTTTTTGTTTTAAATGGTTAGGAATTGGATTTAGAAAATGGCCATATGGATTGCAAACTTGGCCAAGTGAATTAGAATTTAACCAAAATTGAATTTAGTTGGTGAATTGCGCTAAATATTAAATAAGACTAATTAATATAAATTAATTAACGAGCTTCTTAATTTTAACAAAATAAAATTATTAACTTAATTATAAACTACTTAGCATAAAATATAGACTACTAATTAATCAAATATTTATGTAAAACTAAAATATTTTTGAGACTATTTTCGAACAATCATAATATGTACAATCTATATACATAATTATATAATAAAAAACATATTTATAATTTTAAAAATTCTAAAAAGTGACAAAAGTTGTTTAAAAGTATTTTGAAAAATAATTTGAATTTTACAAAACTAATTATTTCAAATCGTTTGAAATTGAAGAAGCTCGATGATTAATTCATATCGAGGAGGGTCAAAATTGGGTGTCAAGAAAACGAAATAACAATAATGCAAATATAAAGAAAAGCTTTAGAAACAGTAGATAGAAACTGAATGTATTGAGAAATACAATATAACTAAGTTTGTATATAAATATACAAAATAACTCTGTGGGAGATTCTCTAACCGACAACCATCACTATGATCTATGTGATGATACAACATCTAGCCCACGCTGCCAGAACTATCCTATACTTTGTTGGGATATAGAACCTACTCACTAAGTGGATCCACTAGTCTCTGTAAAAAAAAAAAAAGGATTTATCTAAAAAGTATGACCCTTTCTACGCACATTGTTGATAAATGCTCAACTATACCTCATCCAATACTAGGTGTAGGCGATCGTAATCTAGTATTTAACCCAAGGAAAGGTTGGGGTCGAACCCACAGGGAGTGGTACCATATCGAATTCTATTAGGAAGTAAAGATGTGATTATAATTGGCTATAGAAGTAGACATTGTCGAAATCAAACAAAACATAAGTCAAAGGTTTGACAACAAATGTCAGATGGGGGTTTTGATATATCAATTAACAACTACAATAATTACTAAAACAGGGGATAAGACAAGTAGGATGAAATTCTCGATATGTGATTGATTATAAGCTAATATCGCTATACGGGTAATTGAAGTTTTTTTATAAAGTGTTGAATCAATGTGGGTAGGCTAGACTATAGGTGCAATAGTTTTATGTCAAATAAATTTTACGGTGCAGGCGAGTTCTCTCGAACCTCGACAAGCTTGACACTACAAAACAGCCCAAAACCTTAATTTATCTACTCTCTCTAGCTAGATAGGTAGGAATGAGTTAAGATTCACTCTCTCGAGCTGAACCCATAAAAACCCACACACTAAAAGCATCAATCGATAACCTTGGTTTTAAAACCTCTCTCTCGAGCAAGCTCAAAACACTAAGCTAAAACTATATTTGCAACTACAATTCATAAATTACTACTCAGCTATCAATCAAACCCACATTAAAACAACATTTAAACCATTAAACAACAATACCCATAAGCTAATTAAGCAAATAATCACATGATCACACCCCAAGAATTGGGGTTTTATCCTAGCATCATGTAAAGATAGAAATCAATACTAAAATCATTCTCCATGATCTTGGTATTGTAATCCAAGTCTTAAAAATGATCCAAAGTGCTAAAAATCAAAGACCCACTTTGGATCTACTTGACAAACCCTTCAAAGTTGTTCTTCAATGGAAAAATACTAAGAAAACTAAACTTGGACTTCAGTAATAAAAACAAGCACCCTTTTAAACTCTTTCAAAATTCAATTTATAGTTTCCAAAATTTTAGCTACAAGGACTATTGGGCGAGGTAAGTCGAGCATCGCCGACTAGGTCGACGATGCGCCAATCACTCCATCTCATCGCCGGTCTTCCTTGGATTTTAGTCCTCAAGGTTCTACGATATTAGGCGATCTAGAATGTGTTGCCGATCCAGTCGGCGGTCCACCGAATGTCCAAATCCATTGCCAAGTAAGCTTCTCCCCAGGGGTAGCAGTATAGAACTTTAGGCGAGGTGAAGTTCCACTTGGCGAGTCTCCGAGTGGCTTTGGCTATTCTCAGTATTTTGCAATCTTCAGCCTTTTTCATCTTTTTAGCTCATTTTCGTCAGGCAATGTCCATGCCTTGCTCCTTTTTCCTTCCTTGCTGCAGATAAACATTTTAACATTAGTTCGGACCATAACTTAGGCTTTTGAGCACTATAAACTGTGAAAACAAAGCCCTAAATGAGTCAAAATCTAGGACTCATCAACACCCCAAACTTAAACTTTTGCTTGTCCTCAAGTAAAACTCATGATCAATCCGTTCGACAAGGATGTCTACAAACAGTGGTACTCAAGACTCAACACACATGCACATAAGAGGTTCAAACTACACATGCAAGGCTTATTTGTGCACTCTAAGTTTCAAACTATGACTAAAAATCATCAAATTGTCAAGTTCACAATGCTTGCTTCAAATGCAAGTTCAAGCTCACAAGAGTATTAGAATGCCCTCACACAAGAAAAAAACCGATTCCATTCTCACACCAAGTTTATCAACTTTAAGAATTCGGAATCAGAAACAACTCACACTCTCTCAAAAACCAACGTGTTCATGATCATTCCCCATAGACTTGCCTATATTTTCCAATCAACAAGGTAATAAGCTCATTAAAGATTACAAAGGACTTTCAAGGCTCGTAACGGGGTTGAGGGTATTGGTATGATCATTTAGGCTTAGTGACTTCTTCCTTCATGAGGCATGGCCTGCATTTCATTCTTTCACCTTCTCTTACAACACTTTTGGATACTAAAAAATCACACCCCATTCTTTTAAGCACAACTTATTGGACACCTCATTTCTTTTGCTCATTCCACACACTTTTTTCAACAACATTTCTCTTTGTTAATTATTTTCATCTTTCTTTCTTCTTCTCTCTTTTTCTTTTCTTTTTTGTATGGAGGTCCATCTTTTTTCACAAGATCTTTCAAAGGGGGGATTTTCTCAAACTTTTTGATTTACCTCATCTTTCACTGCACCCCCAACTTAGGCTTTTTGCCAAAGTTGGCTATTTATAAGAACCAACACCTTATGAATAGGTGGGAAGGAAAAAGGGGTCACTTGTTCTCAAGGTTCATCCAACGAAAAGGATAGGCTCAAATGGTGCCAAGCTAGGTTCACACTCTCACAAGGTGGTCACAAAGAGATATAATGACAATATTGGCACACTCTCCACAAATTGCCTAAGTTCATCTCTGTCATTCACTCACATTAGCCAATCGGACCAACGGGGAAAGTTCTAGGTAAAACCGAACAAGAATTAAAAGTTAATCTCACCACACATGGCATCCAACACAATTATCAAAACAAGACTTAACCATTTCCCCAAACGTGCAATGATCATCCCTAGAGTTCTGCTAAAAAAAATCGTATAGTCACAATAAGATGATATGAGTTCACATATGACTTATGCAAAATTAATTCTCCCAATAGGATTTGCACACATGTCGTTCAACAAGAGCACTATTCAAGTCATCGGTATTGACCAAAATGGACACTCAAAATTGTAAGAGAACAACCACATTCACACAGGAAGAGGTGGTAATTTATAAAAGTTGGGTCAAAACCATTTTCAATTCAAAACAATGGACCAATATGGATTAAAAACTAAGATATAGATACACAAACCAAAAATCTGATCCATCATTCACAAATCCCAAAAACAACAATATTCATAAAACATAAAAACAACAATATTCACAAAACATAAAAACAACAATATTCACAAAACACGAACAACCCAATTGAAGTGGGTATGGAAATACCTTACCTCGCTAATAAAATAGCAGTTGTCCTCAAATACAAAGATATAATCAAAATAATCTAAAAAAACATAAAGG
The DNA here is from genome assembly GCA_029582685.1 of Solanum piurae. Classification (NCBI taxonomy): domain Eukaryota; kingdom Viridiplantae; phylum Streptophyta; class Magnoliopsida; order Solanales; family Solanaceae; genus Solanum; species Solanum piurae. The sequence goes on from JAJOOO010008657.1 coordinate 26,137, forward strand.
GAAGCAAAGAGTCATCTTGCCTGGTTAGGCTTGGGGTGAAGTATGCATATCAGTAACTCATTCTGTCTGGGCATCAGTGACCGGCATATCAGCATCCTTGGATTCACTAGATCCCACCATAGAAACGTCCGTCAGAGAGGCCTACACAATTGTCTCCACCATGTCACCCTGTGAGTCTGCCAAATAATCATACACACCCTCCTCTCTGATACCATGTTGCTCCTCATATGTCTCAGCCTCGGATTCGACAACTGCATCATTAACCCTCATCTCATCTCTGGTAGTAGCCGGAGGAGCCTCGGAAGTAGTCGGAACATCAGCACTCGGCATGTCAGGAATCTCCACAGTCCCAAACAGCATCGTCAAATCAGTGGACTTCAGCTGGTCCACATCCTTCCTCAGCCCAATCACATTGGATTTCAAAGTAGTCACAACATTAGTAGCCCCATAACTCTTCTCACACTCCTCAACCCTCATAGTAACGCGTCAAACTCCAGTTTGTGGCCCTTAATCATCGATTTATGCTCCCTCAACTCGGACCTAATACGAGCTTGGGCGGCATTAATAACCCGCTCTATAAACCCAGGCACAATAGCCTCAACCTAGGAGGCACGCACATCGGCTGAATGAGACAGATGGTGCATCATGTAAAGCATAGCCTGAGTGATAGGGGTATGGAGGCAGTAATAGTAGAATTATTGTGGGAGGGGGTGTAGTAGAAGTAATATGAGTCTCTAAGACAAAGTGTCCAGAAGTACCTGAGGGTCCACTATCCTGAGGGAGCATGATTGCCTCAGTAGGCAACAAATTGACGTCGACCTCCGGGAATGTATCCACCGGTGCTGCCCTTCTCCTGTCGGCCTCAATACATCGTATGTCAGTAGAAGAGGTGGGTGTCACCTCCACATCTGTCTTCTTGTCTCACGGAACACGGGACCCGCCAGCGCAACTTTGTAATCAACATGGGGAAATGGAGTGAGGTATTTCTCTTCTTGGCCATCATGGCCATCTCCTACTCAATCAGCAACCCCAAATTCAACCTCTTTCTATTTATAATGGAACCAAGACAAGCTACCTGCGGGTGGCGGAGGATAGACTCGTTCTGGGATTGCATAATGGTACTGCTAATGAACCAGAACCAGTATTTGGCTGCAATGTTCACATATTTCTTCTCGATAGGTGCACCTAACTCAATCCACCTCGGGATGACATTAGAAATGAGGGGTGTCAGCCAATCCTTATGATCCTTTAAAGTCTTCTTCTGCACCAGATCTATGTAGTCATGCATAAAGTTCGTAGAGGACCCAAGTACTACATTTATATCAGAGCATCTACACTTGAACTTCTTTTCCCAAAAAACCAAAAATTCAACTGCATTGAAGGCAATTGCTTGCTTCTTCCCCTTCGGAAGTAGTTCGCTCTAAGCTCAATATAACTCTCGTACCGACATAGGAATATATGGGCTTCGGGGTTTTGTGAAAACCTCAAACCTATGCAACATTAGAGTGTTCCACACCTTTGGATGTCTGCCCACCACACCGTCAGTAGGCAATCTCTTTTCTTCTAGTATGGTCCTCAAACCCTCGGCCTTTGGTCGGTTTAGTGATTAGGGAGAAGGACCTTGAACTGATGGTGTCGGGATAACTATCAATGATGGGGCTACAATTGGAAGAGGATGAAAACACAGAGGCACTGGGATCCTAGATAGATCATTCATCTATTTGAATCGTAGCTCCACTCTTCTAGCCTGTAACAACTGCTCATCTTCCGACTCATAGATAGAAGTCGAAGAACCCTCATCAGACTGACTCTCACTGCCGGAGGTAGTGAGGTGTGTGGTATAAACCCCCTCACTATCAAAGCTCTCTTAAGCAAGTGTCCTCTCAACGGTCTCACTGCCCTTGCCTTTACCTCCTCTCAGAGGAAGTTTTGTAGCCTATGCTCGAGAAGCAGTTGCTTCCTCGTTGATAGTGATTTCTCGTGCCCTCTTTTGGGAGGGTATATCTTTACCAGCAACTTTCGGTCTAGCTATTCCTGCAAAACGATGTAAAAAATCTTAGAAAAAATTCAGAAAAAGAGTGCAGGAAGACTCGCCAAACCTGTTGGCGTGTTGCCTAACCACTTTGGTGAGCCAAGTCAAGCTCGCTGAAAGCTGCAGAACAAAAATGTTGAAAAATCGAAGCTGGTCGGCGATATCTAGGGTCATTCGACAGATTGCTGAGACCTTTCGGTGATCTCAAAGTAGCTCGTTGAAAGTTATAGAATAATTTTAAGAAAAAGGGCGTAGAAGGGCGATCATAAAGTACTTTTGATGAGTCACCGAGTGAACTCGGCGAGCCCAGACATATGGATGAAAGTTGCAGAACTCAAACTCAAAATTTAAGGAAATAATAGGCGATCTAGGGGAAATTGGACGAACTACCGAACCACTTGGCAAGCTTGACCTAGCTCATCAAATAGCCCAACGTGCCAGATTTTTATCCTGTACTTCAAAATCAATCCCGCAGCCCACGAAATCAAAATTAAACACCAATACCATGAATTTAACACAAAACCCATATGAACCATGCCTTCAGGGTACTCAAACATTCCCCCATTTGGCCAAAAATTGCCAATTGACATCTTTTGCCCTTAAGAATAATGTCAACTGCTCTATCATTGGGCAAAATTTGATAATTAGAACAATTTAGGGTTACTCAGACTTCACCCCGCTAGAGCCATAACATTTTCAAGGCAACCCAACAATTTTATCAGTTAAGGACACGAGAAAAAAAAATTATGACCAATTGATTACGATTTCACTTAAGAACAGGCAAACAAACTATCACACAATTACCAAAACACAACTAAGCACAGAGATACATCACAAAAAGAACTTGCATTCGATTTCAACCAACTATTTAGTTTTGGGTTCTGAAAACCAACCTTTTATGCCAAAATTTGTAATGCTCAGAAGCAAATACTTCCCCAATATCAGCCTCAATCAAAGATCCCAGATACAACGAGAATGAAAGTATGAAAGTGCAAAAAATATAATATTGGTTGTGAGAATATGGAAGTTGAAAAGTAAGAAAATTAAGAGAATTTTGAATTTAAAATGGTAGGCCTCTTAAAACTTTTCAGTTCGCGCGCTAGTCGGTGAAGTATGTCGCGTACATCGACCCACTCGGCTTTGGGCTGAGGGGTAATTTAGTTTGCCGAGTTTTAAAAAACTTCCCAGCAATTTAGGGGTTCGGACGGTGGTCCAAGTCTGGCTCGCCGACTGAGCTTTTGGCCCCGACGAGTTTTACAGAACCCCCCATCAAGCTGGATGATTCAAACGGCTGTCCAAATTGGGCACGATGACCTGTTATGTGTGTCGGAGATTGGACCTTTAGCTCGCCTATTACTCCTTTTCCAACACTTGTACTTTACAATGTGCGACGTCAACAACCGTTATTCAAAAGCAAAATTTAAAAACATCAAACTTGGGTTGCGTCACAAGAAGCGCCTTATTTAAAGTTGTGGCACGACGGATATACAAATTCAAATTTCATTTTTGAGATTTGCCATTGTGTCACTAGGCAACCCTCCTTTTGGCCTTGGATTCAAATGAGTTGAGATTTGACCCATTTGTGTCTCTAGCTGTTTAATGAAGACTGAGTGAGAAGTCACCGTCTGATTGAGAGTTGAGACTACATCCTTCATTTCTTTCAAAAGATTGTTTGACCCTTCCACTTTGTTGAGAATGCGTGAGAGCATATCTTCAATGCAAAATTTTCTGGGTCAACTTTTTGATGTTTGGGTTTTTGACGATCATGGGGAGGTACATATCTCTTCTTGTCCCCATCTCTTTCCTTCCAACTTGCATTGCGATCACACCATTCCCTTTCACGGTCTCTCCTACCATCATCCCGATCTCTGTTCCAAACTTGGATCCCAACCGGCCTTGGATAGCTCGGACAGAAACCTCCACCTTGATTAGCAAGAAATCTCACTTCCTCATTGTACAAAGCATCAAAATGCGAATCCTCGGGGATCACCCCGCTAACACCAATAAAATTCACTGCTCTAGTACAACTAAACATGATATTGTTCGACAAGAGAACCAATCAGGTCATCATTTTAGCCATGTTCTGATCCCTCTCATGATCTTTTTCACTCTATTCTTTCGTCAACCTAAATGTCAAGGGTGATACCTGATCCTTTCTTATATACCAAGCTCGGTTGATCTTGGTCATGTTATCAAGCAACACAGAAGCAATCTCAAATGGCCGTTGCATAATACCACCTTGGACAAGTTGATCAACAATCTTAAACGGCTATTGCATAATATCAAAACATTTAAAACCTTGGATATGGTCTCTCAAAGACATCATCCTTGAAGGAGGAAATAATCTTGTGTAGAATGCTTCTGCCAATTCATCCCAAATCATGATTGAGTCCCTTGGGAGATCGGATATACATTTGGTAGTATCTCCCATTAGTGAAAATGGGAACAACCTAAGTCTAACCAACTCTTTGGATATATTCTCGAAGGAGAAAGGACCATAAATGTCCACGAAGTTTCTAATGTGGTCGTGGGGTATTCATGCGCTAAACCACTAAATAGCCCCTTCATTTGCAAGAGTTGCAACATTGTTCTCATTACATAGAACACTGCATTCCACATGACCGGTGGTAGTCTGATTACTCCAACACCACCCAAGTGTATGTCATTCACATTGGCCTCGTTCACATCATTCAGATTGCCAACATCTTCATTGTGGCCCAACTGGCTGGCATTGCTACCATTTACACTCATTTCGTCACATGTTCAAAGGTAATAAACAACAACAAACAGTAAGTGGGTTTAACTATAACACAATAAAATCACAGAGTAACTTCAATAAAAGAATTCAATAACACCACTCCTCGGCAGCAACACCATTTTTTATAAACGCTCGACTACACCTCATCCAATACTAGGTGTAGGCGATCATAATCTAGTATATAACCCAACGAAAGGTCGGGGTTGAACCCACAAGGAGTGGTACCATAAAGAATTCTTTTAGGAAGTAAGATGCAATTATAATTGGCTATAGAAGTAAACATTGTCAAAATCAAACAAAACATAAGTCAAAGGTTTGACAACGAATGTCAGATGGGGTTTTTGAGATATCATTAACAAATACAATAATCACTAAACCAGGGGATTAGACAAGTAGGAAGAAATATTCGGGACGTGATCGTTTATAAGCTAATATATCTATAAGGGTAATTGAAGTTTATTAATGATGAGTTGAATCATTGTGGGTAGGCTAGACTATAGGTGCAATAGTTTTCTCTCGACCAACTATAACAATTCAGACGAGTTCTCTTGAACCTCGACTAGCTTGACCCTACAAAACAGCTCAAAACCTTAATTTATCTACTCTCTCGAGCTACATAGGTAGGAATGAGTTAAGATTCACTCTCTCGAGCTGAACCCATAACAATACACACACTACAATCATCAATCAATAACCTTGGTTTTAAAGTTCTATACTATGACCCTATCTAGTATCCTTACTCATTTTTATTCTTGTTCCTAGTTATTATTAATAACATTTTACCTTCTATAAAGTATTCTCGGGGTTGTGGTAAGCACCATCGTGGTCTGATTACGGGTTGTGACATCTATAAACACAAAGATATTAAATATGAGTTATCTAGTTTGTAAAATATGTATATAATGTATATGTTGGGTATATTTATAACAAATCTACATATATGTACTAGACATTTAACATACGCTCATGTACATAACAAGTGTATATGTTGTGCATAGTTAGATCATCTTTATACATATATTTTGAATTAGTTGGTTGAATGGTTTAATTTATAATTGTAAGTATCCCTATAAACAAACCATTTGAGTTATTTCACATCCTCTATATTATGTGATAGCTATCTCATTAGTCTTACCATCTTATGATATTGTAACAAAGAAAAAAATCAACTCTTCATCATTCTGCGATATGGCTAAAATACACAACTATCCTTGCTAATATAAATATAATTGTGTAGCGTAAAGTCCTAATATCATATTTTATAATGATTTCATTATGTTAATACTAAACTAACAAACTAGTTAGTAACTACACTGCACACAATGACTTATTATTTCGAAAATACTTTACATCATACTTGTAACACCTCAGAAGTGCCTAACTCAGTTAGAAATTAAAAGTTGCAGAAAATCCAGTTTAAATTTTTTGGTGTTGTGTTTTACAAACTATGTGTATGGTTTGTGGAACACATTGGTTGTCGACAATTAGAATTCTAAATGGTTGGTTCATTGTTTATGAGTTGACTTTGTGGTTCATGGATCGATTACGGGTCGTGGATGGGTTCTTGGAGTTGAAAATAAGAATCTTCCAAAATGTCAAGCCTCAAGCTTCATTTTACGCGCCAATAATACTACTTGTAGTTGAGTATGCGGGTCACATGTTGTCTCGTGGACCTGTTTCTTAGAAACTTTTGATTTTAATGCGTTGGGTTATACAGAAGGATTGTATATGTTGTATGATGTTCTACGAGACGTGGATTGTTGGTTTCCCATGGTTTTTCATCAAAGACTTGAAATTTCAGTAATTCAGATCCACTACTGGACAATACAATCTATAGAAGTATGCAGGGACCGTAGACAGATTTGTGGCAGTTGTTTGATAATTTTAAGTTAGGGGTAGTTAGGTGTTTCCTACTCTTTTAATTCCTATACTATGTATTTTAAGATTATTTTTAAGAGTATAACTAATTCCTAAAACCCTAACCTACCCATTAACTTTCATTCTCTTAAATTCCAAATCCTCTCTCAAGTCTTCTTCCGTAAGAAATCTAGGATTCTAAGGATCTGCAGTCTCCATTAAAGATTTCATATAAGGGTTTCATCAGGGTATGTTGTAACTTCATCAATGGGTTCTTCTTTCCTCCATTGAGTACTAAAGAAAGCTCAATTTCTCAATTTTGATTCTTACCCAACTCTAAGGTTTTATGATTTTCTTATGAGTTCCATTGAATTTTATTTTATTATTCATGATTAATCGTATTGTGTATGATTTGATCATAATTCAATGTTTTTATTGATATTTTCATGAACTCGTGTTATGAATGTATTTAAGGATGATGATTTAAGCTCTGTTATAATAATGCATTATGTTATGGAGGATCCTATGAATGAATGATGTTTTTAGATAAAGTATTAATCAGTTTATATAAATATGATGATTTAGATTCCTTATATAAGTGTCTCAAAGAATATGTTATGAAATTATTATTTTTAAGTAGCTATTCTTTAGATAATTATCAGATTTTTATGAATAATTCAACATTACTAGATGCATACTATTTCAAAGAATGTGATTATCAGTACATGTTTGCCTTTGAGAGTTTACTTAGTATCTAGTAAACCTTGGGATGAAGGATCACCCGTTAGTAGATGCTTGAAACCTTTACTAGAAATCCCCTTATCCCAGAACTACGTGCCCCAGTAGGACTTAGTATTAATTGACTCTTGCTAGCGGATCAACCTAATCTCATGATTATGGTCCTTACCTTTGCAAGTAGGACACTCTCTTTTTAGTGTTGGAGTAATATAATGAACTCTATGTTATAACTCACATGGTTTATGTCGTTTAACAATATCTCTCACAAATTATTACGAGTATGATTATGATTATGACTTTCAAGAGTATTGCATTGAAAATATACTATATTTTCACTATCAAATTATCAACTTTCATCTTATTAATAATTGGTCATTGCATAATCATGTTTTCTGACTTATCATGTCATTATGTCTGGTTCATTCATGTTCTCCATTTTTAGTACATTCCGAAAACTGACTGCATATATTATATTATAATATATGGGTTTTGACGCATCCCATCCACCTCGCGTTTAATGAAAGATTCTATCAACTGAGCACTATCTGGTGAGTCTACACAGTTATAGGACGTGCCACTGATGTATTCTTTATGTTCATTACAAAATTTACTTTTTAGTTTAAGAAGTTCGAGTGAGCTAGAGCTTGTCGTAGCAACTCACTATGATTCGAGGTTATGTCAGATATTTCTACTTCTGCTTCTATGTCTTTGTACTAAGTTTTCTCTATTTCTCTATGTTAGACTTTTGAGACTTATTCACTTTTTCATATTTTTCAGTTATGTATGTTTTCTTAGAGTGGACCTACATCATGTGGTTAACTTAAAGTCTCTCAGGATTCTTTGTGTCATGTCACATTTAAGGGGTAGTCTTGGATCGTAACAGTACAGAACACACCCTATATGAAAACTAGCAAGTTGAATAATAGATGACCAATCTTAATATTAATCCCAACATGCCTTTGTACAGGAACATTCCCACATTAATATTAAACATACCATGAAAAACATGGAAAAAATCATTTTCCCCTATATTTCCCTTTTCAAATGTGGTAGCCTATTCCAAACTATCCCCAACAAGAATCAACATAAAAAATAACGTATTTATCTCTTACCAATCTCCCCCTTATAGATAAAAGAAACTAAGAGGTAAGAGAAAAAATGAAGGGAAAATGGGGAGAGGTAAAATTGAGATTGATTGGAAATTATTATTTGGTCGAGTTTATCATAAGTGATGTTAACTAGTTAGTTTGTTAATTGGCTCATTCTCCTCCTAAGATATATCTATATGATATAAATACACATTATGAGTGTTCAGAAAAATGTTTCTATTCTATAAGATAATATCCAAGGTTTACACAAAATATGATTTGCATCTTTCAAAGTATATCTAGTTTGTGGAAAAGAGGAATTAATCTACCATGAGGATTTTCCATTACCTCTAACAAGAGTCGGGGTTATCTATCCATTTCTCTAAGGAAAAACCCCATAACTCTCCCAAACTAGTCTTTTAAAACTTTATATTACAAGAGTAAACAACAACTTGGATTTCACTATTTGCACCATGATTACTAAGCAATTTCTCACAATCACAAATCCTGTCAACTTGATCTAAAGTATCACGAAAGACACTATATAATTTTTTAGACAGTTTCTAGAAAATAACTTACTTTTAGGAAAAATAATCTGCCGTATCAAACATATCCTAAACCAATTTATAAACATGAATGAAAATGTAGCAAGTTAAACTACATATGTCCAACCTGGATAAATTTGTATTTGTACCCGGTGCTTACATCAATCCAATAAATATATGGTATCACATCCTTAACTTATATATTTTATTTGTTTCTAAATAATAGTTAATCGACACGTGCTGAACTTGACTTGTTAACTTAACCATAGAAAGATAGTCTAATGTGACATAGATACCACATGCGAATAAGTTTTAAATGTCTCACCTAAATGCTAAATTCAAACTTGCCTTTTTATAGAAAGCTCCATACTAGTAGTATCTTGTAAAAAAATGGAAAATACATTATTTCCATTCCAAGTTCCCTTCCCAATGGAGTAACACTTTCAATTTTTCAAGCATTCCACATTGCTATATAAACACCTGACTCCTTTCTCCTTCCTTAATGACCAATCATTTTTTTTCAAGATAGTAAGAGGAATGGAATAGAAAGAAAAACAGGGAGACAAAAAGTTGTATTGAAGAGAATTGAAAAATCATCTAACAGGAAAGTTACTTTGTCAAAGAGAAGGAACAACCAGATGAAGAAAGCAAGAAAACTGATTGTATTGTGTGATGTAGATGTAGTTGTGATAGTCGTCTCTCACAATAAGAAGCTATATGAGTATATAAGCTTAAAGCGAACAATCATAGATGTATTCTTTGTCATTAATATTTCTTTTTTTATTTCGTTTTCCCCTAGTTGTGTGGTATGTTTGATTATTTTGTGGATGTTTCACCCTAGTAGAAGAAGTTGGAGGATTCTTAATTAATTAATATGTGTTTGATAACTTCTACTCTTATTTTTTAGATCTATTTATAATAATGTGTTTGTTGAGTTGAGGATCTATCATAAACATCCTAATATCTTTCATATACACGAATGGTAAGATTTGTGTATAGCCCTTCTTCTCAAATATCATTTGTGAAATTGCACTAGATTGTTATTATAGGTATTTAATAACTTAAATAAAATAGGTGACATTTATTTTAGATTTTATAGAAAATAAATTGTTATTGGGAGGTGTTATTAAAAGTAGGTTGAGAATTTGAAAGTACAACAAAAGATATGAGCTGGATCATTTCATAAACCACCATTTGCCCATTAATCTATGGACGTGTGTATATATATATATATGTACACAACATTTATGTCATATTTGATCAGAGTATAATCGATGTATACCAGTTAAAAAAAATTAATAGTGAATAAATATCGACTAATTATGTAAATATCTCACTAAAAATGTACGTAAGCACTAATCCTTACCACGACTTTATCTCATTTCTCATAGTGATACATGTGTGTGACTTCTTTACGGAGCATGTGTACCGATTATCTAAAGTTTTGATAATTAGTTCCCAGACTTCCAAATGAAAGATAATATCTATGAAGACGTGTAATGCACTATTCCGTAGTATTAAGGAATAATATAATGCTATTTCTAAAGTTTTCATTTTTAACTTTATAATGGATACTAAATCGACGAATCGAATGATATATTTGTTTCTAGTGTTGCCAATGCTTCTCCTCTAATGATTAAATGAGAAATTCTTTATTATTTTTATTATTAAGTGATAAATTACTAACGAAGTAAAATATTTTAGAGTTTATTAATATTATTATTTGTACCATTTTGTTTAGGATGGAATGTATATTATGCAGATATACTGAGGTGTCAATCTTTTGAGCTAGCAATAGTTGAAACAGTTACACCCGACCTAATAAATAAATATTTATTTTTTAACACAAATTAATTGATTGGATCAATTATTTATTTATATAAAATTATTTTCAAATAATTAGGATTCCTAGACCTAGTTGGAAGCGCAAAATGCTTATGTAGAAATGCTGCATAAAATGCAAAGGTATATTTTTCTATAATTTTTTTAAAAAAGAATTAGGATTTATGTCACACCCCAAAACCCGATGTGATGGCACGTGCCCAAACCCCACCAGACACGTCAGCCTAACACCCAAAAACCCGATGATACAGAATTTATAAAACAAGAATAAGATAGAAAGATAAGCGGAAGTCTTTAAATAAAC